>JAVKPL010004280.1:0-217042 GCA_032173675.1 Gastrolobium villosum
TTGTTTGGTTAAGTGAGAAATTTTGTTTGGTTGATTGTTTCTTTTGCCAATCCTTAGGGGTCCATCTTTTCTGGTTGCTTGAGTCAACAAGCAAGGAACCTTAAGGAAATGGAGGGACAATAACCAAATTGTTCACTAGGGACTAGATATTAATTAATATACGCCACATTAGTTACAACAATAAAAATGTTACTAAACTGAGAACCCACATAACTAGTGTGGGTTATTCTCATTGATTGATGCTATAAGTGCCGGGAAAATGAGGGTCTACGGTCCCTTCTGGTTCTATTTTCTTGTTCTTGTTCTGTTTTTTTGCTTCTCTTTCTCATCGCTGTACCAAGAACTTGTAATGCTAACTCTCCTTCCCCAATTAATATCCAATAATTCCATAACAAATGAAATAAATAAAGAGAAAAAAAAAAAAGAGCCTTTGAAATTGGATATTTCATAAAGCAAGTTGTATTGCCTAATATAAAACGATAATATTTTTAAACAAAAACAATTGAGAGTGAAACAGAAGCAATCCCCTTGTATTTGATAGACATAATAAATAAGAGGAAAACTGGAAAAATCCTAGAAGTATATACTTCTCACAACTAAAATGTAGGTCTTTACAAATTGTAGGGATGTTGTCCTAAAATGGTTTTATGTATAAGAATTGCACATACTTTGCAAGGGCTGATATCAGCAGAAAAGAGGTTAAGCTTGGACTATGACATTTTGTTCTTTCAAAAGGACAATATATATGAAGTTATCCAATCTTTCTCCCTTTCTACCTTTTTGTTCTTTCTTCCATTCTTATCTGCCATCTATGTTTCTCTTGCACAAAATCACTGCTTACTGCTACGCTCTCAGAAGATCATTCATGATAATTACCAATGGTTGGATTAAGATGTTGTACTGTAATATTTCCCAAGCCTGAGATTCTGATCACCTACCAAAGAAACTTGAACTAAGCTAGCTTATTAACACAATCTTTAAACCTGTAACTCCTCTATCCTTCTAATGGCTTCCTTCATGTTTAGTCTTTGCTCAGGGTTGATTTCTGTGCAAGCAGCCCCAATTTGGAGAAGTTCCAGCATCTGATTGAATGAGTTGTTATTTTCTAACTCAGGATCAATCAATTCTGCTTCTCTTCTCTCAGAAATTGCTGTGAGGACCCATTGCACGACATCAGTCCCACCCTTGCCATTGCTGTGATACTGAGAAGGGAATTTCCCAGTAATGATTTCAAGAATGATGATTCCAAAGCAATAAACATCAGTCTTCTGTGAAACTTTCTGCCACTCTACATAATCTGGGGATTTATAGGCAAACATTGCCTGCACGGCAACATTGGGGTTGATCAGTGGATGAAAGGCAAAGTCACTTAAGAGAGGCTCGTAATCATCACTTAGTAGAACATTGCTAGACTTGAGGTTTCCATGGGGCAGATCGTAGGTTGAAAATTCAGTGTAAAGGAATCCCAACCCTCTTGCAATTCCCTTAGCAATCTTCAAACGGGTAGGCCAATTCAGATCAGCATGGCACATTCCTCTATCACCTGATAAAACATAATGATACATTCCTTGTCATCATATAAAATATATATTGCAAACCCAATGTTTAACAAGGTTAAATTATTAGATGCTATAAGGCTCTGGCTATGAGGAAGTCCATGGAAAGGTCAGACCCATTCTGTAAGTCAACCTTATCTTACATTTGCAAAATGGCTAATTAAAGACTCTCCCTTGACTTGCGAGGGTAGGGATGGGAATCTCGATTGTGGCGCAGCCTTACCTTTGCATTTTTTTACAAAGAAGTCATTTTTAAACCCGAATCGGTGACCTTCTGATCACAAAGAATAACTTTACTGTTGTTCTAAAGCTCGCCCTTGCAAAAGGGCTAATTACATGAATAAAACCTGTGAACCTATGATCTCAGCTAGCAAGGTGACAACACCAATTGTATCGAGATTTTCCTTTCCATTATGGAAAATAACATGAGAATGGATTCTCTCATGTCACATTACCTCATGTAATACAATCTAAGCCATCCATAGATAAATTAAAAGTTATTTTTTTCTAGGGAAATATTATTCTCCTTTCACATGAGATAATTTATCTCATTTTCTCTCACTTCGATTTTCGTACTCACCTTTTTCTTTTTTCTTTTTTCATGTAATGGTGGGAACCACTCATCTTCTCTCTACCACATAAGATAACTATGTGGAAGGAGATTAATAAAACCCTTTTTTCTAATTAGGTGACATGTGAGGATCCAGTCCCATAAAACATACCTAAATAAAGGTATGCTCTATCAAATCCCATTCCCAACCACAAGAGATGAAGCAAACATGAAAAGAACAATACCATGCAAGACGTATAACAAGCTTCCTTTGGGCATATACTCTGTAACAAAAAGCTTCTCCTCCTTGCGGTAATGGTAAGCCAAAGGACTCAAAATATTTCGGTGTCTGATCCTCCCAAACTGTCTCATCTCAGCATCAAACACATCTCTTCCAATTTTATTCATCTCCCTCATCCTCTTCACCACCACAGACAACCCATTAGCCATGGCAGCTTTATAAGCAGAACCCAACCCACCATTTCCCAGAACCTCAGCAGCAGCCTTCATCAAATCCTGCAAACCAAACACACCCTTTTCATCATTGACCATCACAATATCCCCCATTCCACCACTCTTCGAATGCGAGTGCCCTTTTCTCGATTCACCACCACCCTTTCTGCTGATAGGTTCCGATGAATGTTGTTTAATACTAGGCACATGCACTTGCACAACCTCATCCACACTACTCGACCTGCTAATAATGCTGAAGTTATTCCTACGCTGCCTCGACTTAACAAACAAGAAAATAACCGCAGCAACAGCAGCAAGAACGAGAATCACAATCACCTTCACAGCCCAACCCGAACCGTAACCACTGTCATTATCAGTACTATTTGGAAGCGTATAATAAGAAGAAGAAGAAGAAGCATCACAAGGCTTATCAAGAGGCTTCCCACAAAGCCCTTCATTCGCAGAGAAAGAAACAGCACCATACTTGGACAAGCTTTCAGGGATTGGACCTTCTAACTTGTTGTGTGAAACATCGAAGGATCTTATGTCTTGTTTGAGGTTTGGAATAGGCCCTGAGAATTGGTTATATTCGAGGTGAAGCTCTTTGAGAAGGTAGAGTTGTGTTAACGAAACGGGTATGTTACCTGAGAAGGTGTTACCTGAGAGCCACACTTTCTTTAAGGAACCTAAATGGGTGAAGAAATCTGAAGGAATGGGACCAGAGAATTTGTTTTGTGTTAACAAGAGTGATTTTATTGTGCCAAGTTTGCTGAATTCTGGAATGGGTCCTGAGAATGAGTTGTTGACGAAGCTGAGTGTTCGGAGGCCACGAATCTCGGCGAGAGCTTCGACGTCGATCTTGCCGGAGAGTCCTAAGTCGGAGAGGTGCAAACCGGTGATGACGTTGTTGAAGCAAACGACGCCGGCCCAAGTTCCTGAGCAAGGGGACACGTTCGGGATCCACGAAGCTAAGGCTCGGTCAGCGTTTGTGAAGGATTCTTTGAGCTTGAGGAGGGACTGGGCCTCCGATGGTGCGGCGGCGGCGGCGGCGGCGGCGGCGGAGAGAGAAGAAGAGAGAGAGAGTGAGAGGAGGAAGAGATGTGAGAGAGCAGCGGCGGCGGCGGCAGCAGCGGCGGCCATTGCTTACACGCACGGATTGAAATGGGCCGCTGCTCGGAGAGATTAAGGTTGTTGTTGTTTTTTTTTGTTGTTTTTGATGATGATGATGTTTTTTTGATGTTGTTTGGTTGGAAATGGGAAGTGGTGGGAAAAGAGAGGTGGTGTGACATCGTTGTTGGTTTTGGATGTGAGAGAAGGTGTGTGTTTGTGTTTAGTGTTTTGGAGAGAGGGGGATTGGTGTGGTGATGATGGTGTTTAGCCAGAAATACCATTGGGTTCTAAGAATAGAGGTTGCAATAAAATGAAGGTGCATTGGGTTCTAAGAATAGAGTTTGCAATAAAATGAAGGTGCATTGGGTTCTAAGAATAGAGTCTGCATTTTCGTGCTTTATGCAATGAAATGCTGCATTTCCGGAATGCCATTGCCATGCATGGACTCCTTACTATGCTCCATCCGAACATTTTTCTCATATTATCTGCCGCTTTTTTTAATGTCAATTTTTTTTCTTTCTTTTTTTTATGTCGTTTAAAAACAGAGCAGATATATCATACATGTTCCAACTTCAAAGTTTTATCTTATACATATGTTTTTTTATTTTGGCAGATTATAAAATTTAAGGGGTATTTTGGATTAGTGCAGTTTCTTTTGTGTAATTTAGTTGCATTTTATAACGATCTCAAAAAAGTTAAGTAAGGATAAACAGTGATGGTCTCATCTTGACATTAGGAACTTTCTTCTTAGTGGATATTTCATCCCACTATTTGTTAGCGTGATTTAATTTATATGTATGATGTCAAAGCACCCAAGGTGCATTTACTTGCAATTTTAATTCAATGTTAGGATATGGTCTAGTACTAGAAGTGTATAATATCTGCAATTATTGAGAACCAATTTATTTTTTTAAAGCCCATTGATAATTTTCTTATGTGAATTTTTAATATAAGTAATATATTTGTTTATATTTTGCTAATATGCGAATAGTAAATCCGGTTGAACCAATGATCCACCGCTCATGTTACTCTCACATAGAAAAATGTGCCTCATTTTAAAAAAAAAAATTAGTGGATCTCATTTTATTTCTCTCTCAACATAAGAGAACTTATCTCTTACTACATGAAAAAATTAATCCCCCAAATTTAGATTCAAGATCTTTATTCTGAAGCCAACTACACTTCTTTTTAATATTTTTTGGTTGTGTGTAGGTGAGTCTCGTAAGTTTTTATGTTTCAACCAATTATGAACCTCAGAGAGGGAGTGAGGTTTGCTACATGATGCAGCATCCAAAAGAAAGATCCATACCATGTCTGAAACTTCACTGATTATAGTTTAAACTTTAAAGGATAGAAAAAACAATAGTAATTTCATTTTGTTTAAAAGAATCAAAAACCTTGTGTCAATTGTAAAGCTCGGACTGGAAACATAGTACATGTTTAATGAAGTAAATAAAAGACATTGCTGGTAACTGCAGCACAATGCATGTTCATTCCGGATGCATATCTTCCTTTCTTCAAACCACAGTACTACCGCGATGTGAATGCCTGCATTGCATATCATATGTGAGAACTTTTGTCACTAACATCCTCATCATCCATACATACAATATAACTTGTCTAAAGTGAAAATTGTGATGGCTTATACTCAATCCTATATGACCAACACAAATAGACAGTGAATTGGGAAAGGGATTGTTATGCATTATGACACAACATCTCAATCCAAAAAACTTTATGACATTAAATCTATAAGTTCTTCTTACTTATATATTTATTGGGGAATACTTTTCTTCTTTAACAGGAGAGAAGAGTTGTCTCCTACTATGACAAAAAAGTGAGACCATCAACTTAAAAAAAAAAAAAAGTAAAAACAAAAACAAAAACATGGCACGGAAATCGATGTATGTGTAGGAATGAAATCTTGTCTCAGGAGAAAAGTAGGGGTGGCAATATAGGTCTTGACCCACGGGTTGACCCGTGACACGACCCGTCAAAACGCGTGTCGTGTCAACCCACGGGTCATTACTGGTCGTGTACGGGTTGTGTAAATGTGACCCATTTTTTTCCGTGTCGGGTCACGTGTCAACCCGCGGGTCAACGTGTCAACCCGCACAGTGTCATTTTTTTAATTTTCAATTAAATATTTTATTATATTATTATTTTTATTCATTTATATATTGATATATATAGTCATTGTTTAGTATAGAAAAGAATAGAAGGAACTAAAAATCTCAAAAAACAGAAGCTAATCTATTTTTATTTATTTATTGTTTTTAATTTATTTATTTTTTAAAAAATCTCACTTTTTTTTAATTTTAAATTTTGCGGATCGTGTCGTGTCGACCCGTGACCTGCAGCGGGTCGTGTCAGGGTTCGTGTTTTGTGACCCAATTACAAAACGGGTCGTGTCAGGGTCGTGTCAAATAGTGTACGGGTCGAAAGCGTGCCGTGTCGTGTCGTGTCGGGTTGACCCGTATTGCCACCCCTAGAGAAAAGCATTTCCCATATTTATTACTAATGTGAGACTTAATTACTTAACACAAATTTTTGAATTTCCAATAAGAATGGACTAATAAACATTACCGAGAAAATGTTGCAGTGACCAGGATCAGCAATGTGTGCCATCAAATTTTCAATGGGGCGTTGACCAGTATAAATAGCTTGGAACCAAAATCCAACAAAAGCAAGCATTGCAAGACGACCATTCTTGATCTCCTTGGTCCTTAACACCATGACTGGCTCAGGGGACCCTCGTCCCCACATCATGGGGTCAAACCACAACCCACCAGGGTAACCAACATCAGGCTTTGGGTTAGGCCTATTTGGCAATTTAGGCTCAATGTCAACACAACCTGGGTTAACCATATCAGCCCATCTTCGACCCTCAACCCAACCCATCAAGATTAACTGTACTAAAAACAAGGTTGTGGGATCTGTAAAATACTCTCGAGCACCAGCATCATACCAAGAGAAGTTCTCAACATAACCATCCATTTCAAGCAATTCCGGAATCAGAATTCCAGACACTCCAAGCATTGCCCATCTAGCATGCATTAACTCTGCCTGAGCAAACCATTTAAGCAACTCTGGATCAGACCCTGACCAAAATCACCACATTGTTAAATTATTGATCATTATCTACAACTTCATAAACTGAACCATTTTGAAGTACATAGTAAAAGAAATTAACAATTACCTAATCCAAGAGGGTCAAAACCAAAATCACCAGGAAGACTGCAATAGGTAGAAAATTAGACTATTAATCCAAAGTGTTTGATAATATACTCTGGCATTTAGTTGTAAGCACAGGCCGATTACATTCTCAAATCTTTTTTCTTCTTTAGACCATTTTTTATTTATAAAACCTTAGATTCACAGAAAAAATTTGAAACTGTGATTTTGAGAAATGTATAGAAAGCATTAGAGATATTAATATAAGATCATCAATGTGAATATTATATCTCTGTAACATGTTCGTGTGAGGATTGAAGTAATGACCACTTGGTTATAATTAGATGTGACAATCCAAGTTGACACAATGTGACGCAAATTTGAATTTGGATTAAAACCTTCGATATGAATACCTTATTTTGTGGATCGAAATCCTCAAAGTTTGTTCACTTATATTATGAGTTGACACGAAAGACATGACACAAATAACTTGTCAAGCTCAAAATGTTTTGTGTATCATGCGGGTTTGACATGATTTGACAAGACACAAATAACTAGTTTATTACGGTACATGACATGAATAACCTGTAAAAAGATTAAAATGATTAATTTCATGTTTGCAAGTTGACAAACTACATGACACAAATATTTGTGTCAGTTTATTAGAACACGAATTTGAAAATAGGTTGAATTGAACACGAATTTTTGTGTTGTGTTGAAAATTGTACCCTTAGTTACAATTATATAAAACACCAATTCAACCAAAAAATTGAAATTGTTGCCACACATTAATGTTTTGATATCATACTATTTCTCTAACAAAACTGGTTTACCTGCCATCAAGCCACGGAGGAGGTGAACTACCAGGGAACCACAATGGTCTATCTGGAGGAAGTGGTTCACACACGTCTGACACTCCTTTTGTTGCATGTGTAAGGGTTGTTCTTCTCCTTATGGCCAAACATGTGGCTGTTCTTTCTGGGAAAACCTTTTGACGTGTTTCTCTACATCCAAACACAAGGTGTATATATAGTTTAAGAAGCACCGAAATGAGCTTATATAAAACAGTGGTTGAGCATATATATAAAAGTAACTGACCTGTTTGGAAGGCTTGACAGTGCAGTGGAGGAAATGGCTAAAGCCATGAATCAGAGAATGGCAGAAATGTTTGGTTGGAATGGAACAAAGGTCCCGTTTCAGTTTTTCTAACACTTTATCTACTTTATCCGGATGATGTATAACTTGTGATTTTCTGCTTTGAATGAAAATATGCATATGAAGGACCAATGGTTTTTGAAATTGACACGTGTCGTGGATATGCTTGCATTTGAAAAGAAAATGTGAATTAAGCCAAATTTTTTTTAAAAAAAAACAGATTTGGGCTGGGATAACAGAATTAAGCCCAGGGAACAATTTAATTTGTAAAATCTAGTTCTGGGCCCAATCTGAAGTTCATTATGTTTGGTCGAGGATAAGTTCTATACTTTCCCATAAAGAAAATCAAAGTATATTTGATAAACGAGTTCATTAGCTGTAGACTGTAGTCAAATATACTGAAAATGTTAAAATTTGGTAGAAAGAGTTTTGTTCTCAATTCTAACCTATTCGAATCTTAATTAATCAGCGCCTATTGGTGGAGCGAATTTATAGTGGTCAGGGACCACAAAGTATTAGGTGGACTAAGGTGAGAGAAAGAGAGAAAAAGTTGAGGAAAAATGAGAGAGAAAAAAAAATAATAATAATATAGGTGTCAATTTTTGAGTGAAAGAATTACGATGATCCATGAGCATATTAAAAAATTTCATATTGGTGACCGGATACAAGATGATTTATAAAAAAAAAAAATTGTAGATTTTATGTTAAAAATTAGTGATGTTGGTGATTGATGAAATGATATTTGCGTCATGAGGCAGGGACTATAAATTATTGAAAGAGGTTGATGATATGCAAATGGTGCTCTTGATGAGTTTAGGATTAGTGGATTGATATAAATGTGTTAGTTGAGAATTGACATAATATTAGAATTTGAGAGGGATTAATTGTATTGTATGTGTGTAGAAAGGAACCCCCCGCCAGCTCACCAAATCCATAATCCATATGCTCATGGATGATACCGTCATGGTACCTTAAAAAGGGACGTTTGATTTGCATTAGAATTATCCATTTCTAGAAATAATTAGCAATAAAGAGTAGAGTTTGAATCACTTTTTTGGTGTTAAGGGTTAAATAAATTTCTCATTGTTTGACTCATGATTAATTTCGTATTTATGCTTACCCTTTTCCCACCTAATTGTAAAATTAGGGAGGGTCTAACTTGCCCAAAAAATAATTAGTGATATAGAATAAAAAGAAATAATTCAAAAACTCTATATGATATTGCTTTGAATCACTTATATCCCTATACTTTTATTAATCACTCAATCCCTGTGATTTTTTTTCATCACACTCGTGCTTATCAATGTTTGGAACTTAATTAAATGTATCTATTTTATCCTTCTTAGAAGAAGAAAATAAAGTGATAAGGAAATAAGACGAATGTTATAAAAGCTTATAACACTTAATAAAAGACTAAATGAAAAAATTAAATGTGTCTAAATAAAAAAAATATAATAAAGACAAAAAAAAATAGAAGAAAAATAAAAGTCAATTATGTTAAAAGTCACAACAATGACAAAAAAGACTAAAATTAAAATAAAATTAGCCCATATGAAAAAAATTACTAAAAACGAAAAAATAGATGAAAAAATTAAGATAAAAAAATAAAATAAAAATCACAATTATGAGTTTTCAATATATTTGATTTTATTTTATTTTTGTCCTTTATCCATTTATTTATTTATTTTAGATATGTTTGGTCTTTTTTCTAATTTTATGTTTTTTACTTTTTAGTCTATTTTATTCTGATTTTTTTAAGCCTTGTGCCACTCCATCTACTAAGGATTTTCATATAAAAAATTAAAAGAGAGAGAGAGAATAAAGTAGAAATAAAAAAAAGACCAAACATATATAAATAAAAATAATTTAATAGATCAAGGATTAAAAAATATATATTGAAAATTCATAACTGTGCTTTCTTCTTGTTCTATTTTTTTATTTTTTATTTTATCTTAATTTTTTTCTTCTATTTTTTGTATTCAATATATTTTTTTTATTTAGACTCTTTTATTTTTTTAATATTTTAATTTTTTTCTGTCACTGTTGTTATTTTTAACATATTTGGTCTTTTTTTTTACTATTTTTTTGTCTTTATTCTATTTTTTTATTTAGACACATTTGATCATTTTTTCTTTTAGTCTTTTATTGAGTATTTTAAGTTTCCATAACATTTGATCTTTTTTTATCATTTTCTTTTCTTTTTCTAAGAAGGGTAAAGTAGGTATATTTAGTTAAGTTTCTAAAAGTGTTAAGGATGAGTCACTAGAAAGAGTGCTCTGATGTGTTATTAGAATGTCTCCAGAGCGAAATTCTGAACATTCAACTGAGGAGGAGGACCTCCTAAAATGGAGTAATAAATGCAACAAAGGGGGTGAGGATGGTTTGACAAATAGTGTCTCCATGTCATCAAGAGAGGAACCATGGATGGAAGAGCAACATGAGAAGGGTTTATCTTGGAGAGATATGCTTATGAAGCATAATGGTGAAGATGATGATTAGGAGAAAGAAGAGATTATTGAGGTGGAAGAAAATAATAGTATTCCGGCGGAGGAGGAAGATGTGAATTTTGGGGAAATTAAAATGTGGGAAGAAGAGGATGGTACAACCCATTTTGGTTGTACAACAAGAGCACGTTTGAGACTAGGGGAAACTTGGGAGAAAGCCCTAATAGTGAAACTGTTGGGGAGATCTTTGGTTGTAGGGTTCATGAAAAAGAAGATTGATAGCCTCTGGGCTAGGAAGGGAAAAATGAGTGTTACTGATATTGGAAACGATTATTACGTGGTCCGATTCAGTGAAAAAGAAGACTTGAATTTTGCTTTGCTTGGAGGTCCATGGGTAGTCCTTGGTCACTACTTATCAATCCGGAGATGGGAACCAGCTTTTCGTCCAAATGCGGAGGGTATATTGAAGATTGCAGCATGGGTGAGGCTTCCTGATATTCTATTGGAATTCTATGATGAGGCTTTTTTCAGGCGTGTTGGGAATTGGTTAGGAAAAATAATAAAGATTGATGGAACTACAAATGCTCGTGCGTGAGGTCATTTTGCTCGTATATGTGTAGAACTGGATCTTGCTAAGCCATTGAAATGACAGTATGTGCTTGAAAGAGTATCAAAACAAATTGAATATGAAGGTTTGGGGTTGATCTGTTTCGATTGTGGGAGGTATGGACACAGCAAGGATTGCTGCCCAGAAACTGCAAAAACCCAGACAGGAGTGGATGGTGATAAAGAAGATCATGCAGGAGATGGTATGGAGGTTTATTCCGATGAGAAGTTTCAACGGAAGGGTCTCGGACCTTGGATTGTGGTGAGCCGTAACCGGAGAACTAAGGCCCAAATCGGAGGTGTGGAAGGCCGTCAGCTTGGATCGAAAAAGAGGATTTTCCGGCATGATCAAGGGGAGCATTCATTACAATCTAAATGGCCACAAATGATTTATTCCGTTGGACAATCAAAATTTATTGCTTTAATGAATTTAGGGGAAGATTTTGACGAAATTTCCAATTATGAACAAGGAGGGCCCACTAAGGTTCAAAATGCAGGAGCGATTATGCATCAAAATGAAACCATTCTTAATAATGTAAGTGAAACGGTGGAGGGAATGATTGTTTCAGATGGACAAAATATGGGAAAAGGGCATTCCAAAATGAAAAAAATGACCAAACTCCTTTGGCACAGGTGGTAAGGAGCCTGGGTCCCTTAACCAGAGGTCTCGAGTTCGAACCTTGGGAATGGAAAAAAATGATTTGGGAGAGTCTCCCCCGAAAGGGTCCGTCAATGCTCGATGGGGATTAGTCTTCGGTTACGGCTGGAGGATAACTTTGAATTTATTTAAAAAAATAAGAAAAATGTGGAAGCCATATTAGAAGAACATCATAACCGTTATGACATACGTGGATCTTCTATGGAGGTATACGTGGAGCCAAATCAACAAGGAAAAAATGAGGAGTTTCAATGGGCCTACCAAAAGTAACATGAAAGCGAAGAATACAAAATAAGCCGAAACTGCAATTTTAACCCAAATGGTTGTAGATATACAAGGTCCAGTAGTGGAACCTCAACATGACATGATGAATGTGGAGGAGAACAACCCAATATTAAATAAGAGAGACAATGGGTTGGATAATCCTAAAGCTCCGGATCCAATAGGATTGGAAGTGAAAGATCAAAGAACTGCACTCAAACAACGAATGGAGATTGATAAAGAAGATTATGTTGAAGTAGATCATGGAAGTATGTCTAGGTCCGCAGCTGATACCATTTGTAACAGCCTCAATCCCTATAGCAGATATTGTCCGCTTTGCCCCCTTCCGGGACTCACGGTTTTACGTTCTGGGGTTACCCCCAAAAGGCCTCCACTAGGAAAGTTTTCCACACCCATATATATGGCATGCTTCGTTCCCCTCACCAACCGATGTGGGACTTTACATCCTCCCCTACTGGGAATACAGCGTCCCCACTGTACACACCGGTCCAGGGCCAGGCTCTGATACCATTTGTAACAGCCCCAAACCCTGTAGCAGATATTGTCCGCTTTGCCCCGGCCACCCAAAGGCCCACCGGAACTTACGGTTTTATGTTCTGGGGTTAACCCCAAAAGGCCTCCACTAGGAAAGGTTTCCACACCCATATATATGGCATGCTTTGTTCTCCTTTCCAACCGATGTGGGACATTACATCCTCCCCCACTGGGAATACAGCGTCCCCGCTGTACACACCGGTTGAATCCTGAAGCCCAAAATTAAATTTATGTCTTTGTTAACGTGGAATTGTCGTGGAGCAGCAAAGGAAAGGTTCAGTAGTACTTTCAAATGTTTGGTTCATAGGCATAAGGTTGATATTGCTGCTATTCTTGAGCCTCGTGTTAGTGGTACGAGGGCACAAAAAGTAATAAGGAAACTGGGTTTTAGTAACTCTGTGATAGAAGATGATAGGGGCTTTAAAAGGGGGTATTTGTTATTGTGGGATGGTAATAACTGTGATATTCAAGTCATGGACAAAACTTCTCAGTTGATTCACGTGGAAATTAAGTTCTGCGACAAAGATTCTTTCTTTTGTACTTTCATTTATGCTAGCCCGAGGGAGGAGGTGAAAATGAATCTCTGGCATGACTTGTATAACACCTCACAATTCTAAATTAAGTATTAAAACACTAAGGGAGCAATTAAGTGAAGAATTAGTGAAAATCCTGAAAATTAGGCCAAAATACAAAGAAAGGGCAAAACGGTAATTAGCCATGCACACAACCCTAGGAAGATAAAATTGAGTAGAAGGTCTCGGATGATAAAAATAACATTGGAAATGGATTCAAAATGAAAAATTGAGTGGATAGGCAAGTTTCAGAAAAATCAGTGAATAGTGTTTTTCGCGGGTAAAAATACCGCGGTACGATTGCACCGTAAAACGTGCCAGTTGAGTTTTGAGCTCTAGGTTTCAAATATGAGTTATAAGTGGTTTATAGAGTTAGGAAATATGAATTTTGATAAAATTTGATGGAATTAAGTCAGTTTGGGGAAGCGTGCCAACGGCGTGCGTAACAGCTTAAAACTGCGATTTCTCCGAATGACTGAAAAACTCCGGATCCATTTGATCAAAGAAAATTAAAGGACAATGGTTAATGTTAAAAATTAGAGTTTCTAAATAGTTTATGAAATTATGGATGTTTAGTGGAATAGGCAGGAGATTTGAATTAATTTGAATCGCGTGAGGTGGCGGTGTGACCCACCCCACTTAAGTGACCTTTAAACACATGGCATGGGTCACTATTCATCTTCTTTTTCTCCTTTGTCTCTCATCAAAACCGTGCTCCCTCCCTCCTCCATGAAAATTTTCTTTCAAATCTTCTTTGTCCCTTAACTTCATCGATTCTTAAGCGAATCGGACGATTCTTGTCTTGAAATTCGATGGAAACGATCATTCGAACCGTTCCACCGATTAGTTTCCCTTGAAACCCTCTCTTTGGTGGGATATTGGACATTTAAAGATGTAGTTTTTGGAGAAAAATGGAGGTTCATGGAGTCATTTGAGCTTCCATTACTCGAAGGAGTCTTGGGGTAGCATCTAGCCTTGATTGTGAGTGTATTTGCATCCCATTTACATGGTTTGATTGTTGTTGATGTTCATGAACCATAAACTTTGATGTTTGATGTTTGATGTGTTGTGTTAGAGAGCTCAAATGGAAAATGTGTATTAGATGATAATGCCTTAGAATGATGTATTAAAGCTAGAAATGCCATGAAAAATTTTGGTGAAAAAAGTGGATTTTTAACTTAGTGAATTTTGAGGTCATGACTTTGAATTTTGAAATTTTGTGTTGGACTTTGATTGGTGAGTTGTGGATGATATATGTTGATATAATGGTGTTGTATGGAGTGTGCAATGATAAAAAATGGAATGAGGATTCTTTAGAAAGTCAAAGTGTGTCAATCGACCATAGAGAGAATTCTAGGAAATTGATGTGGTTTGTGTTGATTGGATAATGTATCAAGTGTTTAATGGTATTAAAATGAGTTGTGTGGTGGTTGGAAAGTGGTAGAATCCATGGAAAATAATAAGTTGTCATTAGGGACATAAAAGAACCTAGAGTAAATTATTTAGCAAAACGATGTTTAAAATATGTAAAACGGCGAAACGACAATTGTATTGGCCTCTTGGCAACCTAAGAAAGCATAATAAAATGAGAAAGAAAATTTAGAAAAATAAATCTCAAAATAACACTAATATGGCCGAACCTCCAAAGAGGAAGGGGATGATTTTGTAATTTTTAGCGTTTTATGGAAATTGACGTATACTGATGGTTGTATATGGTTGCATAGGTTGTCGTACGTCGACTTGAATCCTGAACAGTGAATCAGTGGATTTCCCTTGGTCCTGGACCAAGTGGATTGAGGTAAGTGATTGGACCAATGCATGTATAATTGTGAATTAGCATGTATTGTTTGAGTTTTTAGTGATTGGGAATATCCTCTGTGTAGGCATTCTGTTGTGCACCAAATTGAGAAATAAGCTGTTGTGTAGCTAAGTGAGAGAACGAATTAAGGTAACCTCTTGATACTGGGGCTTGTTCCCCTTGTGTGTTCCACCACACCCGTTGAGGGTGAGGGTAGGAAGTGTGTATGAGTAGTGTAGAACAGTATAAGCATGCATGTTGCATTTATGAGGGTACTTATGTACAAAATCTCTGGCCAGTAGATAGTTAGCCTTCGGGCAAGTTCCGGACTTCCACTGGATAGGTCTCCGAGAGGGAATTCCAGTTGACCCAAGGTCGTGGTGTGTAATCCGGATAGGAGCACACTAGGAAGTCTCAGGTGTTGTGGATGGGAAGGGTACCTTGGTTGTGGTTCTAGGAACACGCTTTGGATGATATCCGTAGGCTTATATGCCGAGGACGTTGTGTGGTATGGTAGCTACCAGCCCGCTCCGTCGTAGTTTGTATTCTGATAATCACCTTTTTCTCTTAATCCCTTGCTTTATCCCGTTTTAAGTGATATTATTTTATATTATTTATATGTATCGAAGTGAACCATTGGGCGGAGTTTTCTCCAAAACCTCTGGGTTACTGAGATATATTCGTATATCTCACCCCGTCTCGGGAATTTATTTCAGGAGGTAGCAGTGGCACAGGAATGGCGGGCAAGAGGCCCATAGGATGAATCATGAAGCATTTGTCATTATTTGTTCATGAATATGTATATTGCCT
This sequence comes from Gastrolobium villosum, assembly GCA_032173675.1. Lineage (NCBI taxonomy): Eukaryota > Viridiplantae > Streptophyta > Magnoliopsida > Fabales > Fabaceae > Gastrolobium > Gastrolobium villosum. The sequence goes on from JAVKPL010004280.1 coordinate 15,703, forward strand.
AAGTCTTGTCATAATTGTCAATCTAAGTTTTATACTGTAAGATGTAAATTCAAGTTATGAGTTGTAAGTTGTAACATGTAAGTTAAATGTTGTAATTGTACAATGGATGCATGATATACTATGATGGAAGGGCTTTAGGCCTATTTTAAGTTTATGATTACTTGTATGATGAAAATATGCATGAAATTGAAGTTAGCGATTGAAACTATTTAAGCATTTAAAGTGAACCATATTGTGTAATAAATATGAACTGTGTTGGGTTGTAAAAGCCCCAAGGCATTGCTGGTCCTTGTGTGTGCCACCCAATGATTTATAATGATTATTAGGTACATTTGAGGCCATATAACTACTAGTGCAAATTGGGGATTTTTGTAAACACAAAGGAAACTCTGGCGAATTTTCTGTAGAATTTGCAATTTTTAGGTGAAATTTGGGAGCGTATGTCTCCCTCCATAGAGGTCCAATAGGGGTGTGCCATATGCCATTTTGAAGCTTTAGATGTCCCCTACCTTGTGTCAAAATCTTAGAATTTTATGAGTTGTGCGCAGCCCTGTGGAGGTCGTTGAACATTGCTGCCCTGTTTTGGCCTGCACTTGGGGGCTGTTCTGGACCGTTTTGGGAAATCTATTCCCGCTTCACTTCTTAGTCAAATTAAGTGTATGATATATCAAATCGAAGATTGAGGTGTATAGTTTATGTTATAAAAATTTGAGAGTAAATGGATGAGTGGATTAGGTGCAGAAATTCAAGGAGTGAGGGACGTTTGGAGCTATTTTGGGGTTGGTTGGCAGTTTTGCTTGTCCAACTTCAAACGGCGATAACCGGAGCAAACGAGCTCGGAACCAAGCATGTCATAGCTTTCTAGAAAGGTGATTAAGTAAGGAAGAAAGATAGTAAGTTATGAGGGGCTGAATTTTTACTGTGCATCCGCAGTAATTTATTGCTCGCATTTTTATAAATGAATTGTTGTGATTGTAACTGCGCTTAATATCATAATTAATGTTAACAATACCGGTATATAACGGGTTTTTACAACTTGTGTAGGATTTTTGGGTCTTTTGATGATTCGTGGGTAATAGTAGGAGATTTTAATGAAATTGCTTCTCCTCTGGAAAAACGTGGAGGTGTTCTAGTTAATATTTCACATTGTAATAAATTTGCTTCACTATTGGCTGATTTGAAGATGCTTGAGCTGGATGGTAGGGGGCGAAATTTACTTGGAGAGGTCCACAAATTTTAAACATGGATAGGGTTTATAAAAAACTTGATAGAGCCTGCAGTAATGCAAAGTGGAGAAATCAGTTTGAAGAAGGTCAAGTTAGAATTCTACCCAGAATAAATAGTGATCATAGCCCTATTCTTGTTACTTTGGATCAAAGAAGGGAGGTCTGGTAGAAGAGGCCTTTTCGTTTTCATTCTTTTTGGCAGAATCATCATATGTTTAACCATTTCTTTGAGAATAATTGGGATGAGAATGGGAAGGTAGTGGATAATCTTTTTAAGCTCACACTTGCTCTTTGGAAGTGGAATGATGGGGTTTTTGGTAATATCCACTTTTGAAAAGGTAAGATTTAAAGTAGAATTGAGGTGATCCAAAGAACCATATCAAAAAATAATAAAGGGAACCTAGAAAAAATAGAAAGGAGGCTTAGAACTGAGCTTGATGATATACTTACTCAGGAGGAACATCTATGGTTTGAAAAGTCTAGAGCTGATTGGATAGATAAAGGAGACAAAAATACTAGTTACTATCATATGAAGACTATAATCAGAAGAAGGAAAAATAAGATAACTGAGCTAAGGAATGAAGGGGGTGTTTGGATTCATGAGGAAGAAGATTTAAGAAACCTTATAACGGATTTTTTCAGAACTCTTTTTGAGGAAGAGGTTAAAGATCGTCCCTGGTTTAGATCTTCTTGGCCCGCCTTGCACCTGAAATTATCAATGAGCTTAGTGCACTAGTTTCTCAATAGGAGGTTCGTAGGGCTCTTTTTTCAATGAAAGGAACTAAAGCACCAGGCGAGGATGGGTACACAGCTGTTTTCTTCCGAAGAAATTGGCAAGTGGTGGGAGAACAAGTTTGGAGAGACATTCGAGATTACATTAACAATCCATCATCCTTGATAGAGGTAAATGTTACATTAATCTCTTTAATCCCGAAAGTGGACAAGCCAGTGTGTGTTGCTCAGTTTAGACCAATATCATTGTGTAATGTGCTATATAAAGGGTTGAGTAAAGTAATTGTCAAAAGGCTGAAGTTAATAATGGAAAAAGTTATTTCTCCTAACCAGGCTAGTTTCATTCCAAATAGATATCTCCAGGATAATATTATTGTTTCCAAAGAAGTTGTTCATACTATGTCCAAGCTAAAAGGAAATAAGGGTGTTATGGCTATTAAACTTGACTTAGAGAAGGCATATGATAAATTAAGTTGAAGTTTCATTCATAGTGTTAAAAGAAGCTAATCTCTCGGCTTGGATGATTGAGGTAATAATGGCTTCCATTACAACTAATAGATCTCGTGTTCTTGTGAATGGATCTATGACTGAGACTATTATTCCATAAAGAGGTCTTCTTCAGGGAGATCCCATTTCACCATATATTTTTGTCTTGTTTGTTGAAAAGCTTAGTCATTTAATAGCTCAAGTAGTGGATAAGGGTGATTAGAAACCAATTGCAGTTGGTAGAATGGGGCCTAGGATATCCCATCTTATGTTTGCTGACGATATACTTCTTTTTGCGGAGGCAAATTTGGATCAAGCTAGGACAATCTTATCAAGTACTCATCAATTTTGTGAGGCGACTGGGCAAAAATAGTGCCAATAAATCACTAATATACTTTCCCCTTAAAGTAACAGATAGCAATGCTGGGAGGATTACATCGCTTATGGGCTATAAGAGAACAGGCAGCCTTGGTCGCTACTTGGGTTCGTTTATAAAACAATGTCGTAACAGGAAAGATAGCTATGGTGAAATAATGGATCGTATAAGATGAAAGTTAGATGGTTGGAAGAACCAATGCCTTTCTTTAGCAGGTAGAGTGACCCTTGCAAAGTCAGTGATAGTTGTTATCCCTGCTTTTCATATGCAAAATGGGTTGCTGCCGGTTACTTTATGTGATGAGATTGAGCAATTACAAAGAACTTTTATTTGGGGAGGTATTAGTGGGCACTGGGTTTCTTGGGATGCTATGTACAAACCGAAGGAACTGGGTGGTTTGGGGATAATAAATCTTCGAGCTCAGAATGAAGCTTATTTGCATAAGGTTGCTTGGAAAATATTAACAAGAAAAGATGATCTATGGGTGCAGGTTTTAACAACAAAATATGGGCGAGGGAAAGATTTGAGGTATAGGATTATTACTAAACCATATGATTCCAAATTGTGGCGTGACTTAGGCAAATGTTGGGGTCGTTTTCTTCAGGGGTTGCGCTGGGAGATTGGAAATGGAGAAGGAATTAGGATTTGGACTGATGAACGGATGGGGTTGGGAAAGCCACTTTGTGATTGTGCGGATACCGAGATTCCTATTGAGGAGATGGACAAAAACATAGCTCAGTGTGTTGATCAAGGTGGTTGAAATGTTGGGTATTTGAGGAGATTTCTGAGTAATGAATGGATTACTAAGATAATAAGCTACCCGTTGATGATTGAAGCTAGTGATGTTGATAGACAAGTTTGGATAAATAATCATACTTCATCTTCCTTAGTTAAAGTTGCTTACATGAATATAATGTAATTTCCAGACAACCTCCAGAAGACAATTTGGAAGAAAGTGTGGTCTTGGAGAGGACCTGAGCGAATTAAAACAATGATGTGGATGGCTATTCTTGGTAAATCTCCTGTTCGTAGTAATACCAGTAAGTGGAGTGCACGTCCAAAGATGTGTCAAAGTTGCCCTCACCAGGAGGAAACTATTGCTCATGTATTTCGAGATTGCAAACATGCTAGGGAGATATGGAAGGATTGGTTTAGAGGACTTGAGCCTTCCAATTTTTATTCCATGGAAATCTTTGACTGGTTTTCGAATAATAAGGAAGGTTCGTGGGGAATTAATGGGGTTCTCGATTGGAGAGATGTTTTCCTCCCAACTTGCTAGTTTTTATGGTCTTGGAGGAACCAACAAATCCTTGATGAAAATTTTCGCAGGCCTAGCAAAGGTAAAGTGTTGATCTCAGACTTCATTTTGCATATTAACAGGTCAAGGAAGAAAGATAATGGAGGAACCAACAGTGGTAGGATGAATAACCTGACTAATACGTGGAAGCCTCCTGAGTTTGGTTGGTTTAAGCTTAATGTTGATGGGGCTTCTTCTCTAAGAATGAAACATGCTAGTTGTGGAGGCTTGTTAAGGGATCACAATGGAATTTTTAGCGGAGGTTTTAGCCTCAATATTGGTTATTGCAATCCTTTAGATGCTGAGTTGTGGAGTATTCTAAAGGGGATGGAATTGGCTTGGGGTACGGGGATAAAGAAATTGGAGATTGAATGTGACTCTATTAATGCCATATCTTTACTCCAAATGGATCAGGATGTCCTTAGGGACTCCAGGGTAGTTAAGCAGATCCGAAAATGGCTTGCTATGGATCGGGAGATTCAATGTATCCATGTTTACACGGAAAACAATACTTGTGCCCATTGGTTAGCAAAGAATGTTGTCAGAAACAATAGCATGGTTCAAGTCTAATCTTCTCCTCCTCTTCGTTTGTTGGATTTGTTGTTGAAGGATGCAAAGAGCATTTCTGTTGTTTCTGCTGGTTCTGTTTCTGCTATTGCTATTTCTGTTGTTTCTGTTTCTGCTGCTGCTGCTTCTGTTTTTGCTGTTTCTGTTTCTGCTAGTCTAATGTGGTTTTCTGTTTTGTGGGGTCTCCCCCTCCATATTACAAAAAAAAAAAAAAGTGTTAAGGATGACGATGGTTGATAAAACCATATAGGTTTAAGTGATTAAAAAAAAAGCATAGGGGTGTAAGTGATTCAAAACAATAATATATAGAGAATTTTGAACTTTTTCCTAAAAAATAATAATTATGAGCTATAATAACTTTCTTTCTCTCTCTCTTTATATATATATATATATATATATATATATATAAACTACAAATTGCTAAAGAAAACATATTGCTAAAGTTTCATTTTCATCTCATGTTTTCAAAATTTATCAAGTTGATAAGTTTTGCAAATAATTGCACCATCTTACTAAGATCTTTTAAATTAGTGGTTGAGATGAGTTCATATGTTTTTGCACAATATAAGATGAAAATAAAATAATATTATTATATGATGAAAATAAAACCTTAGAACAAAATTAATGAACAAAAGGTTATGTGTTCATTGTGCTTTTCGTGCAAATTAGTTACTAAAATGGCATTAAATTCATTATCACTATAAAAGATAGTATTGGAGTTTTTTTTATACAATGATAAGAATTGAACACGTAACCTAATACAAACTATTCAAACCCCTTATCACTAAATCATACCTAATGGCTTATAGTATGGGAGTTCTTTATATGACATAAGTTGAATAAGATAAGATTTGATGAAGTCCTAGTCAAGTTGTACCATAAAGAACTTTGAGTCAAAAAATAAATAACAGACGCTTGAGGATCATATCTTAACTTCTTTTAATAAATAATACAATAAGAATATTAAGGTACTTGATAATTTTAAATTCGTATTGTAACTGCTATCGATATTTTTGTTGTGTCAAATTAGTAAGTAATAAAGTTATAAGAAAAATGTACTTATATATCCCACAAGTGTGTTGCACTTGTTAAAAGTGATTGTTTGAATCCCAACATGGAAAGTTTGATCTTTAATGGGACGTTTGGTAGAGGAAAAGAAATTTGATGCCTAGGAATCATGATCACCAAGAATATGATAGAAACATGAATACCCGGAAATATTATAAAAAAGTTGTTTGGTATGCGAAAATATTACTGAGATTTTGTGGTTAAGTTTACCGAGTCCTTATTTGGTTGACCGTGAAATATTAGTATGAATATGGGGTTATTTTACAAAAATAACCCCACCTTCATTTTTATTCTTGAGAAAATTATAATGAACATTTTCTTGCTTTCACAGAGAAACAATCTCCCAAAAGAGAGAGAAATGAAGGCGTTGTGCATTGTTGGTGGTGCTGCCCCAATGCTTTCGGTTTTGCGTTTCCTTCTCTTCTTCTTCTTCGTAATCGGGATCTAGATCGGTGCGTATCATCTATTTTTGTTTTACATATTCTTTGTATTTATCTCTTACGCAGTCCCATGATTCCTATATTGTGAATTAATTCAGGTAAAACAAGCGGAGAGATGAAGAAATGAAGACATGGAGAAAAAGGGCACATTTGTCCAAAAAAAATTGTATCGAAATCCCAACATCCGGTAAATGAAAAATACCACCCCTTTGGTGGTATTTTGAGAAGGGAAAATGACTCACAATTTACACATAACATGGAATCCATGGCAAATTAGATGGCCAGACAAATATTGGAAAAACTGCTACCAAACATGGGTATGTATGAATCCCACTTTCACTTTTCTATCATTTTAAAAAAATTACTCCTACCAAATAGCCCATTAGAGAAACACTCTTGGGAAATATTTTGACTAAGGGTGTAAATGGATCACTCAACCTATTAGAGACCTATAGCTCAACCTATGTCTCACCTAGCCTAGTATATATAGTAAAATAACCTATTTAGAAAGTAAAAATATAAAGTCTCACCACAAACATACAAACCAACATACAATCTTTTAACTCTAGAGTAAGATTTACAAGTCTTACTCTTCATCTCAACCATTAATTTTCGTTCATCTAATGGATATTATTTATTTGAAATTAATAATTAATTAATTGGTATAGATAACCATTAGATGGACGGAAATCAATGATTGAGATGGAGAGTAAGACTTGTAAATCCTACTCTATAGTCAAAAGATCCCTCGCCTTTAAAGGTTTAATAGAATTAAATAAGTTAACATATCTAGATTACTTTTTAATTTTTAAGTATAACCTAGGCCTACTTCATGCTAATACTCTAGGTCAAACTAATAATATTATATATCCCTAATCTATTTAAGTAAAAGTCTAGTATTTCCCAACTCATTTACATTCTGAAATTGTGAAATCACTGTGTATATTTTTTTAAAGGGAAATACTTTTTTTATATTGTAGTAAATGATTATCTTGTATTGTAGAAATAAAATTATAAGTGGGACTCACAAGTAAAAAGAGAGTAAAAAAAGAGTGGTGGAATCTATCTTTTTTATGTGTATAGAAAAATTATTCTCTTATATAAAATGAAATAAATATAACTTTTTAAAAAAAATTGGGAAATCGAGTCTTATATTGCTGGAGACGGGAATTTTTTTCCAGACAACATCAAAAGTTTTGTCCCTCTTTTTTTTTTTAATTTCAAGTGGGTCCCTGCATTTTGTACCTCAGCTGCAAATGGAAAGTCTCTATTGTGAAAGGAGAGAAATAAAGCTCTTAAAAAAATAAGAAAAATATTATAATATTATTCTCATAAAAGTTGTGTGATTATCAAGAAGAAAATTTGTTGCCGGATTTATTTGTGGCACTCTTTTCATTGATTGTTTTAAAAAATTTCGTTTGTCGATCAAACTTCTCTGCCTGAGGAACGCGTAGCTATCTTCTTTATTTATTGCGAACTCTCCTCTATATATAATGATTCTTTATTTGTTAATTCTGCTTTCTTTTGGTTCTTTCCAAATATTTATATCATGTGTATATTTAATTTTTCGATTAGATTTGAAATTCTTGATTTCTGTTTATTATAAATTTTGATTTCCAGCTTTTTTAACCCTAACTTTTTTATTTGAGTTAATACATCGTAATTACTTCTTTGAGGTGAATTGGCTCTCCTTGTATTTTCATACGTTTCTGTTCTGTCTTAGAGACAGGAATGTTCAGCCCTATTAGGCTGATGGGTCAATTTGGATCGTATTGCCTTGGTTAGGAGTATCTATTGTAAAGATATTCCTAAACCTAGCTTGATCGTTAAATATAGAGTAATCAGAGTGTGTTTTACCGTCGAATAGCCCTTCCTTTTTATAGGGGCTGCTCCTAGGGTTGGTACGTGGAGCTGAGCTGTCATGGCGCGGTGGCCATTACAGCTTGGTCGGCCGATACGGATGGTAACGTATCGTGCGTTACGTGCCTTTAAAAGTAATCCGTTATGTTGTCCCGGGACTTATCTGTGGCCGAGTTTGAGCGTCGCCGAGTTGCCCAAACGGGCTTGATTACATGGGCCTCTTACCGGGTTGCTGTAGTGGGCCGATTATGTGGACCTTTCATACATGTCCATAACAGTTTCAATTTTTTGAATCAACTATAGGACTAATTCGGATAGCAGAGCGGGTCAGGATGAAGATATTCAAATTTCTCCCAATTATGGCATATAAGGATCTAACCGAGACATTTTCATTTCTATTTATATAGCTCTCTTATTAAGAAGTGAGCTACCACCATTTTACTTAATCGTAACTCTTTAGACTCTTATGTTTTGAAGCTTCATCAGAATTCAAAATATGATTTTAATAAAAAACTTCTTCTCCAAACTTTTCATCGAAACTCTTAATCTAATTCAAAACCTTTAAAATTACACCTTAATGTTTAAATATAAATATAAATATATATATATATATATATTAATAAATATAAATATATATTAATATATATATAATGCATATTAAAGATAAAATATAAAATTTATAAATGTAAGGTATCAGAACCAAGAGCAAAGAAAAGAAGAAAGAAGAAAGAATCAAAGATGAGAGAAGAACTGTATATTATGAAAGAGATAACAGAACAACTATCTTGACAGAGATGATACATGAGAATATATAGCACCTGTACAAAGACTGTTAAAGATCAAACTGAATTGTAAACTAACTCCTAATAATTCGGAACTCTGTTAAGAGTTAGTTAGACTCATCTAGCCTTTCATTCCCCCACAAGCTCAGGATTGGAGGATCGAAGACTGAGCTTGTCTATGAACTCTGCAAACTTTGATCGTGTCACTGCCTTTGTAAGACCATCTGCTATCTGATCAGATGAAGGAACATGATGAACAGAAATTGACTTGTCTATTACTTTCTCACGGACAAAATGTAAGTCCAATTCAAAATGTTTTGTGCGTGAATGAAACAATGGATTGGCTGTAAGGAGGACAGCACTCAAATTGTCACAGAAAATATTAGGAGTATGTTGCAAGTTGATTTTGAGTTCAAACAATAGAGACTTAATCCACATGATTTCTGCAACTGTTGCAGCAAGACATCTATATTCAGCTTCCGTACTAGATCTACTTACAACTGGTTGTTTCTTGCAGGACCATGACACTAAATTCCCCCCAAGAAAGATGCAAAAACCAGAAGTGGAACGTCTATCATCCATATCAGACCCCCAATCTGAATCACAGTAAGCTTGAAGATGAAGTTGTGAAGAAGGAGAAATGGTTAATCCTAGATGTTGAGTACCATTGAGATATCTAAGAATCCTCTTGACAGCTTGCCAATGAGTGTCAAGTGGAGATTGCATGAATTGACAAATCTTGTTTACACAAAACGAAATATCAGGCCGCGTTACAGTAGCATATTGTAGAGCACCTACAATGGACCGATACAGTGAGGGATCATGGAAAGGAACACCATCTTTAGCAGAAAGCTTCAAACCAGAGACCATTGGAGTTGGAAGTGATTTGCAATCTGTCATGCCTGCCTTTTTTAACAAATCAGTGATGTACTTTGATTGAGTTAGATGAAGAGTAAAAGAAAGTTCACTCCATGTAAGGTATCAGAACCAAGAGCAAAGAAAAGAAGAAAGAAGAAAGAATCAAAGATGAGAGAAGAACTGTATATTATGAAAGAGATAACAGAACAACTATCTTGACAGAGATGATACATGAGAATATATAGCACCTGTACAAAGATTGTTAAAGATCAAACTGAATTGTAAACTAACTCCTAATAATTCGGAACTCTGTTAAGAGTTAGTTAGACTCATCTAGCCTTTCAATAAATAAAAATATTAAAATTGAAGAAAATAATAATAATTAAAATATAAAATTTATATAATTTTGCGTTACAACATTTTCTGAGAAAGATTCTAAAATAATATAACTCTGCCGCATGATAAAGCAAGTTCAACATTGTTGAATTGATAATTTGAATTCGAAGTTTGAATTCAAATCTGTTCGCAATTAATCTTTCCGTTATACGTTTCTGTATTAAAGTTGTAATTTAATCTTTCTGTTATGCGTTATAAATTGAAAGTAAGAATAGACGTTACTAGGGTATTTGTATATAAAGACCTCAATTGAAGAGGGTATGAACGAATGAAAGAAATGAAAGAGAAATGAACGAACGAATGAATGGAAGAAATTATTGTCCCAATTTGTGTGTATCTACTTTTTGACATGGTATCAGAGCAGAGTTCTGATCCTTCCTTCGTATTGTTCCTTTTCTTTTTGAAAATTCTTATACCGTAATTTTCGTAGCTGCTGGATCTTTCTCTCTGCGAACGGAAGTCCAAACACCATTATCGCCACTTCTCCGGCGCTATCCACCACCTTCACATTCTGAAATGTTGAATGTTCTCTCTTTGCTTCTCTTTTTCTTTCTTTGGTCCATTCTTTTTCCGGTGAACCCATTGTTCATCGTCATTTTCCGGATACTGTCTCCTTATCAGTTTTCGGATGTCTTTTTCATTTTTATACCGTATTTGCATCGCAGTTTCCGAACCGAATCGAACCATTTCTGAACTGTTTACGAACCAAACCAAACCAAACCGTTTTCAATCGAACCGAACCGAATCGAACCATTTTGAACCGAATCGAACCATTTTGAACCGAACCGAACAGTTTACAAACCGAACCATTTTTGAATCGAACCGTACCGTTTCCAATCGAATCGAACCACTTCCGAACCGAACCAGTTTCGAACCGAACCACTTCCAAGTCTGATTTGGCCGTGACAACTAGTTTTGAAACGACCACTCCCGAACCAAACCATTTTGAACCGAACCGTTTCCGAATCGAACCACCTCCGAACCGAACCACTTCCGAACCGAACCACCTCCGAACCGAACCACTTCCGAACCGAACCGAACCACTTCCAAATCTTGTTTCTTCCGGCCGTATTTTCATCTTCTTCGATGATTTATTATTTTTATCTTGATTTTCTTTTATGGTTTGTATTTGGCCAATTTTATTTTATTCCCACATTTGTTTGTGGTGTTATTCAAGTCTGATTTGGCTTGTATTTGATTCATTTTTGCCATTGTTTGGTTTTATTTTGGCTTCCTATTTAGGGGTAGCATGGTTCATGTTAGTGTTCATTTCAGAACATTTGATTTTGCCGATATCCATCCCGGCACCGTTTATATTTGGTGGTTGATGTACATCCCAGCCCTTCCTTCCTTGGCTGATGTTCATTCCAGCTTGAAGATCAGTTGACAGATGTACTGACCAAAGCGATTTCTGGAAGAGTGTTTGAAGAAGCAATTAGCAAGTTAGGCATGATTGACATCCATGCACTAACTTGAGGGGGAGTGTTGAATTGATAATTTGAATTCGAAGTTTGAATTCAAATCTGTTCGCAATTAATCTTTCCGTTATACGTTTCTGTATTAAAGTTGTAATTTAATCTTTCTGTTATGCGTTATAAATTGAAAGTAAGAATAGACGTTACTAGGGTATTTGTATATAAAGACCTCAATTGAAGANGGAATGAACGAATGAAAGAAATGAAAGAGAAATGTACGAACGAATGAATGAAAGAAATTATTATTTCAGTTTGTGTGTATCTACTTTTTGACAAATATCAAATTTGTTTAGGTAAAGAAAGTAGTTAGCTCTTTTTCCTTCAAGGAACCAAATGACATGAAAATTGTCACCAAAAAAAAAAAAATTATTCCACCGATAATATGTGGTTAACAAGTCCCTCATATAACATGTTACCAGAAATCTCTTTACGTTTCATTTATATTTATTCAATAATGTGATATCAACGTATCAATATAAAGGAGTGGTTCCAATGATCACCTCACGTCAAGCTTTTATTTGAATTTTAAATATAAAAAAAGCTGATATTTCATATAAAGAAGACATCCATGAATTTGTTGTTAACCAATCCCTTACATAACATGTTTGGCTGAATTTTCGCCAATCTCCACATAGAAAGTGGAGTTGATCATAATTATTTAAGAAAACAAAATTATAAATAAATTATAATTCTTTACTTTTTTTTCTTTTAGAGTGGATCTTTCTAATTAAGGGATTTTTTAATGGGATTCTTTACCTTTTTTTTTCGTTTAAAGTGGATCTTTTTTAATAAGGGATTTTTTAGCGGGAAAAATATTTGTCATTCTAAAGGATATGACCTGACCATTGATTTTCATCAATCAATGGTTATAATTATTGTGAATTACTAATTAAATAATAAGTTTGACCAAATAAATCTTAACCGTTGATTAACAGAAATCAACAATTAAGATCTAAAATGATACAAAATTATATCATTTTAGAAGGAAAAATATTTTTTCTTATTTAATTCAATAATAACACAATCAGCTTTCTTTGTAGTTATCATATTAGATTATAAATTATATCATTTTAAAAGGAAAAAAACATTTTTTCTTATTTAATTCAATAATAACTCAATCATCTTTCTTATATATATATATATATATATATATATATATATATATATATATATATATATATATATATATATAGCTCACCTCTTTGCAAATTTTGCAGTATGAACATGAACGTGAACCTAAATTCCAAATTCTCAACCCCTGTTACTTCACATTCATAGTTTTGATTGCAATTGCTCCATCATTATTCCAAGGAAACATCTTTCAGTTCCAGTTCCAATCAACGTCACCTTGCAGTGCTTCCCTTTGAATGCACTCCATCATCACCCAACTGTGAGATTACTCTCACCATATTCAAAAGACAAGATTTTGAAGCAACCCACATAACCAGTTGTTAAACCAAGTTCACTCTTACCACTTTTTTTGTCAAAGGGTAGTTGTAGTTGTTGTAACGTTGTTTGAATTATGGTGGAGAACTCAGACACATTTGGGAGGTTCCATACCATAATGCTTGACTTTAAGCGTTGGTTTCCAGCACCCTTAGCCTCTCACAAGACCTTTTTTGCGTTCCTATGGATTGCTGCATTTGCTTCTGTTTTCCTTTGGCAGAGGAAAGCAGTTACTGCGTTCTTGGTGTTGGGTGGTGGTGTTCCGGTGATGCCATTGCCGATGCTGCGGCCAGTGGTTTTCAATTTGACGGATTTTGGTGGGGTTGGAGATGGTGTTACTCTGAACACTGAAGCGTTTGAAAGGGCTATTTCTGCTATCTCCAAGTTGGGGAACAATGGTGGTGGCCAACTGAATGTGCCACCTGGTCGTTGGCTTACAGCACCCTTTAATCTAACCAGTCATATGACTCTTTTTCTAGCTGAAGATGCTGTCATACTTGGAATTCAGGTGAGTTTTTTTTTTTTTTTTTGTTCTTATTTTATGTTGTGTTTGTTGTTTCAAATGTGAATTCAAAATAATGATAATTGTCATGAGGACTAATGATTGTTATTTGTTACCCATTATATTATGTGTTCCTCTATATTCTATCATTTTTCTCTTTACATTGTATCTGTTTTGTTATGTGATGACTAACAGGATGAAAAGTATTGGCCTTTGATGCCTGCATTGCCTTCATATGGGTATGGTAGGGAACACCCTGGCCCTCGATATAGCAGTTTGATTCATGGTCAAAATCTTATAGATGTTGAGATAACAGGTTAGGATTTTTCTTCCTTCTTCCAATGAGTGGTGTCAATAACCAAAGGGCCGACCCAGTTCAAATACCCACTTCGTGAGTGTCTGGGGAAAGGAATACTCTAGGCAGTCTTTTCTCTGCTTTTTGCAGATAGACTGATTTGAACCCACGACCTGACACACCAGGCCAGCAAGCTTACCGCTGAGCCAAGCCGGCCCTTCATGGGTCTTCAATGGTTTTATATTATATCTGTCTAACACACTCCTCGTACAATAGTCCTTTGGGTTTAAAACTTTAATATTGCATGGACTAATTTTTTTTATTCTATCTTGTGCTGACTTAATTCCACTAGAAAGTGGGGGTGATAAGGATTGAACCCGTGACACATGATCACGGAGGCTCTCTAACAAGTGGAAGAGTAAAAATGTTCTTTACTTAGTTTTCAAGTTTTTCTGATTCTATGTATTGTCATAATTGACAGGGCATAATGGTACCATAAATGGACAGGGACAAACATGGTGGAAAAAATATCGCCAGAAGCTTCTCAACCACACAAGGGGGCCACTTGTTCAGATCTTGTGGTCTAGTGACATTGTGATCACTAATATTACCTTGCGTGACTCTCCTTTTTGGACACTTCATCCATATGACTGCAAGAATGTTACTATAAGAAACGTTACTATATTGGCTCCTGTATTTCAAGCTCCAAATACTGATGGCATAGATCCTGGCAAGTCTCTTCTACAAAGTGTTTACTAAAATCTTCATCTGTATTAGTTTGTTGTAATGAGGAATTTTAACAAATTCTAATTTCTATGATATGAACAGATTCTTGTGAGGATATGTTGATAGAGGACTGTTACATAAGTGTTGGGGATGATGCAATTGCAATAAAAAGTGGTTGGGATCAGTATGGAATTGCTTATGGAAAACCTTCCAGGAATATAGTAATCCGAAACCTTGTTGTTCGCTCTAATGTCAGGTGAAGTGAACATCCCTAACTCAAGCTACACTTATACATGTTGCATGCTTTTCAGCATCTTATTTTTCTGTGATCATGCTTGCATTTCTCTGTGTTTGTTTGAAAATTTGATTACTCATTATGAAAAATATCATGTGTTAGGCATTGGATTTTTCTGAATCTGCATACCCTTATGAATCAAGGGAACAAAAGCATTGTTTTGTCCATCACCATAATTTCTCACATTCTCTAATCTATGCCTTTATATACATGTTTAGATGTAGTTGAAGTATTACACCGTTTTACCAAAAAAAAAAAAAAGTATTACACCAAAAGACATTAAATTTGGAATCTTCAACAATGTTACCTCCAGTTTAGGGAACACTCTACAAGGAATACAAGACATATTAGGCTCCGGCTCATATGAACCCAAATAATCATGCTCTCACCTATTAAAGCTGCTTATATGTGAATATAACAGATTATAAGTTTTGAGATTTGGATATTCTAAAATGCTAAACATAAAACAAATTCAGTGGCATCAAACCAATAATGATTTTTACTGTTGATTGAAATGCAACAACAGTGCTGGCATATCAATAGGCAGTGAGATGTCTGGTGGGGTATCCAATGTAACGGTGGAGAACATTCTTGTATGGGAATCTAGGCGTGCTATAAGGATCAAGACTGCACCAGGAAGAGGTGGATATGTGCAACAAATAACTTACCGTAATCTAACATTTAACAATGTTCGTGTTGGAATTGTTATCAAGACTGATTACAATGAACACCCTGATGCTGGATATGATCCTAAAGCACTTCCACTACTTAGAGACATAAGTTTCATCACTGTCCGTGGCCATGGAGTTCGTGTGCCAGTAAGGATTCAAGGTAGTGAACAGATTCCAGTTAGAAATGTGACTATCCAGGATATGAAGGTTGGAATAACCTCCAAGAAGAAGCATATTTTCCAATGTTCCTATGTCCAAGGTCAGGTAATAGGGACAATTTTTCCTGCTCCATGTGGGAACTTTGATCAGTACAATGAGCAAGGCCAGCTGGTTAAGCATTCTGTGTCCCATAATGTAACAGATATAGATTATGAAATTTGAGGTAACCTTTGTTCCATTAGTCAGGCCTCAAATGTATTTCTGATTATCTATTAGATCATTTTTGTAAGGGGTTGTAGCAGTCAAGTCATACTCTCTTTTTTTTCCTTACTTCATTTATAGTTTTCTTAGGTGATAAGTTGTATATAGGAAAAGTTTCCCAAGATTAAACAAATACATAAGCCGTGTGCTGAGGATTATTTGAGAGTGTATTAAGTTGCTTGATTTTGTATTTTTTTTTTATGATTTTTCTGCTGGGGTAGAGAGTAATGTGATATCAGTCTGAAAGGGGTCTATTTGCTTTATAAATTATAATCCAAAGTTAATTAGAGACCAGTTCATATATCTATAAATAATTGCCAGATAAAATTCAGCAGATAAAAGAATACTGATGGCTAGCCCATTTTAGATTTATAATTACATATTCAAGTACCATAAATTCTTGTTACACTTAAATCTATATACAATGGTACATTTTAATGAGATAGTTTAATTCATATACTGATATAATTATGCTTGATGAATGGCTGGATACGTTATCCTTGCCTGGTCCATAAGCTACAAATGGACCCTGGGCTTTGGCTCATCGATGGTGGTTCTCCAAATGAAATGTCCACAATCCCTTTTATTTGAACCAGTTTTTTAGATTTGAGTTAGTTCCAGTTTATCATCAATTCTAATATGACCCCATATATCACCAAATACGTGGATCGATCGATAAGGGATTGTTCCACCTTAACTAGTGGTCTCAAGTTCGAATCCCTATAAACGTAGCTTTGTTAAAATTAAGTAAGGAAAATTTTGCTGCTAATATGATCCCATCCAACTTGAATCGGATTAGTGGAATAATGGATAAAACATAATATAATCCCCATATCAGTTAGCTATTTGGGCAAAGCTCTATTTATAATGCCTAGACAATCCTCTTCTCTTGAACTAGGATCCCACCTCAGTTTGGAACATATACAAAGTACATCTTATAATGATTTGGACAATACTCTTCACTTGAATTAGCTTTTAGATATGGCAAATAGGACCGGAGTGGGAGGGTTGACCTGTTCAACTCATAAAAAATGACAAATTTGATCAGATTTTGTAATATATTTTTTATGCATGCTTTACTCTGTTGTATGACCTGAGTTTTAGCGAGTTAACTTGTTGGATCACTTCCTTGTTTATATATATTAGTAGCAAGTCGACTCATTTGTCTCACCCACTATTTTTATTTAATTAAAGGGCTAAGTTGGACAAACTAATCTGTTCAAAACGGAGTAGATTGTGTTGGTGTTTCAAGGCTGCTGTTGATGTCCTATTTTTTAGGAGTTAATTAGTTATTTTTTTAAATTGTTTAGTCTTCTGTTTAGGAGTTTGTTTAGTGCATTTTATTGTTATTACTTTGTTAGTTTGTTGCTGATTTTGTGGACCACAAAATCAGCTGGTTAGTGGCAACCGCATGAGCTCAGTTTTGTATTTAAATCAAGTTCATTAGTCAGAATAAAATAAGCTGTTGCACAATATTGTTTCTAATGTTTGATTTTCTCATAAAAGATCAACATTGGTATCAAGAGCCTTATTGATCTTAAGGGGCTGTGAGTGACTTAAGAAATTAATGGAGGGAGGATCGAGTGGTTTTTCAGCAATGGCTCCACCAATATTCTATGGAGAAAATTATCAAGCATGGGCAGTGAGAATGCAAGCCTATCTAGAGGGCTGCGATTTTTGGGAAGCCGTAGAACAAGATTATGAAGTTGCTCCCCTTCCTGAAAATCCAACCATCAATCAAATCAAGTTTCATAAGGAGAAGATAACAAGAAAAGCAAAGGCAAAGTCTTGTTTATATGCTGCTGTCTCACCTGCCATTTTCAACAGAATTATGGCTTGTGAATCAGCTCAAGCTATTTGGGACTTCCTCAAAGCTGAGTATAAAGGAGATGAGAGGATTAGAAGCATGAAGGGGTTGAATCTGATCACACAATTTGAGAGATTGCAGATGAAGGAGTCTGAAACAATTAAGGAGTATTCTGATAAGTTGGTAAATATTGCAAATCAAGCAAGAGCTCTAGGCACTGACCTCTCTGATAATAGGCTAGTGCAAAAGGTTCTTGTTTCCTTGCCCGAAAGGTTTGAAGCAACCATTGCATCTTTGGAGAATACCAAGGATTTGTCTCAAATCAAGTTGGCAGAATTGCTAAGTGCTCTGCAAGCACAAGAGCAGAGAAGGTTAATGAGGCTTGAAGGAAGTACAGAAGGAGCTTTGCAGGCTAAAGAACAACATAATGTAAGATGGAAGAAAGGAGATGACAGTAGTGGTTCAGAAGCTGCTGCAGGAGAGAACAATGCAGTCAACTCTAAGAACAATTGGGGCGGGCATTCCTTATGTAAGCATTGTGGAAAGCAGAATCACCCACACTTTAGATGTTGGAAGAGGCCAAATGTAAAGTGCAGAAAGTGTCATAGGCTTGGACACATTGAAAGGTTCTGCAAAGAAAAGGGAAGTCAGCAGCAAGGTGAGGCACATGTTGCAGACCAGCATGAGGCAGATCAATTATTTGCTGCCTCTTGTTTCTCCTCTAGTGCTCCATGTGATAGTTGGCTTGTTGACAGTGGTTGCACAAACCACATGACAAGTGATGAAAAGCTATTTAGAGACCTTGACAAGTCATTGCACTCAAGAGTGAGAATTGGAAATGGAGAGTATCTAGAAGTGAAAGGTAAAGGGACTGTAGCAATAGAGAGCTATGCTGGAACTAAGCTGATTTCTAGTGTGATGTACGTGCCTGATATTGATCAGAATTTGCTGAGTGTGGGACAATTGGTAGAAAAGGGATTTAAAGTGATATTTGACGAAGGGAAGTGTTTGATCTTTGACTCAAATGGTCAGGAGCTGTTCAGAATAAAGATGCAACAGAAGAGTTTTTCTTTAAATCCTCTTGAGAAGGAGCAAGTGGCATTCAAGTGTCAGGCTAGTGATTCAGAAATATGGC
Source organism: Gastrolobium villosum (assembly GCA_032173675.1). NCBI lineage: Eukaryota > Viridiplantae > Streptophyta > Magnoliopsida > Fabales > Fabaceae > Gastrolobium > Gastrolobium villosum. The sequence continues at coordinate 34,563 of JAVKPL010004280.1, forward strand.
ACAAAAGGCTGGGGCATTTTCATTACAAAGGCTTACTATTCATGCAGAAGAATGAAATGGCAACTGGGTTACCAATCCTGGAGGAGCAGATCACAAGGTGCAAAGCTTGTTTTTTGGGCAAACAGACAAGACTTCCTTTCAAAGAATCCACCTGGAGAGCGACAAAGAAACTACAACTAATTCATACAGATCTTTGTGGTCCTCACGTGACTCCTTCACTAAATGGCAGCAGGTATTTTCTTATTTTCATTGATGATTATACTAGAATGTGCTGGATTTATTTTATGAAGCAAAAGTCAGAAGTTGCTGAGATATTTCTGAAGTTTAAAAGATGGGTTGAGACTCAAAGTGGCTGCAAAATTCAAGTCATCAGATCTGATAATGGAACAGAATACACTTCACAAAGGTTTAACACTTTCTGTGAGGAAGCTGGAATTGAGCATCAACTTACTGTTCCTTATTCTCCACAGCAAAATGGAGTTAGTGAAAGAAAGAATAGAACCATTATGGAGATGACTAGGTGTCTGCTACATGAGAAGAATCTACCAAAAGAATTTTGGGCAGAAGCAGCAAACACAGCTGTCTTTTTGTTAAATAGACTGTCTACAAGGGTACTGGAAAAGAAGACACCTTTCGAAGCTTGGTTTGGTTTCAAGCCATTTCTAAAAAATTTGAAAGTGTTTGGTTGTCTGTGTTTTTCTCACATTCCACAGGTCAAGAGAGACAAGCTGGGAGAAAAAGCTGAACCTGGAATTTTTATCGGCTATAGTCTGGTGTCAAAAGCCTACAAGATCTATCAACCGCAGACAAAGAAGGTGGTCAATAGTAGGGATGTTCAGTTCCTAGAAGATGAGCAGTGGGACTGGACAGATGAGCCACAAGCAAAGCATAAGGAGGTCTCACTGGATTATGATGAGCTAGTAGATGATGATCCAATTAGAGGTACCAGATCTCTGACTGATATATATCAGAGGTGTAGTGTGGCTGTTTTGGAACCTTCAAGTTATGAGGAAGCTAAAAGTGATCAGAGGTGGATGAATGCTATGAAGGAAGAGTTGGCTATGATAGAAAAAAATCAGACATGGGAGCTAATAGAAAGACCTGAGGACAGGAAAGTGATTGGAGTAAAATGGGTTTTCAGGACCAAACTCAATCCCGATGGCTCAGTGAACAAGCATAAAGCCAGGTTAGTGGTGAAGGGATATGCACAGGTTTGGGGAGTTGATTTCTCAGAAACCTTTGCTCCGGTTGCAAGATTAGATACAATTAGAATGATTCTTGCCTTGCCAGCTCAACAAGGATGGAAAGTGTATCAGTTAGATGTGAAATCTGCTTTTTTAAATGGAGAGTTGCAAGAGGAGATTTATGTTGAGCAGCCAGAAGGCTTTGTCACACCAGATCAGGAGGAGAAGGTTTATTTGCTGAGAAAAGCTCTCTATGGTTTGAAGCAAGCTCCTAGAGCATGGTACAGCAAGATGGATGAGCACTTGCTGGGTTTGGGTTTCATAAAAAGTCTTAGTGAATCCACTTTATATGTCAAGAAGTTAGCATCTGACTTAGTGGTGGTGTCTCTTTACGTGGATGATATGCTGGTAACAGGGAGTAATAATTCTCATATTACTGAATTCAAAAGGGAAATGATGAAAACGTTTGAAATGACTGATCTTGGTGAGATGTCATATTTTTTTGGGATGGAGGTTAGACAAACTGAAAATGAAGTATTTATCTATCAAAAGAAGTACTTGAAGGAGATTCTGAAAAGATTCAACATGGAGGAGTGCAAGAGTGTAAGTACTCCAATGGGTCAAAAGGAAAAGTTTCAAAAGAAAGATGAATCGGAATCTGCAGATGAAAGAGTTTATAGGAGTTTAATTGGCTGCCTTATGTATCTCACTGCAACTAGGCCAGACATTATGTTTACCGTAAGTGTCTTGTCTAGGTTTCTTAATTGTCCAAGTGAACTGCATATGGTAGCTGCAAAAAGGGTGTTAAGGTACTTGAAAGGTACTCTTTCATATGGAATCAAATTCTGTAGAATTCAGAAGTTTAAGTTGCAAGGGTATTCTGATAGTGACTGGGCTGGATCAGTGGATGATATGAAAAGTACTTCGGGTTATTGTTTTACATTTGGGTCAGCTTGTTTTTCTTGGTGTTCAAAGAAGCAGGAAATAGTGGCCCAATCAACTGCAGAAGCTGAGTTCATTGCAGCTACTGCAGCTGTGAACCAAGCATTATGGTTGAAGAAGCTGATGGATGACCTGCATTTGGAGCAAAAAGAAGGCATAGAAGTATTTGTGGATAATCAAGCTGCTCTAGCTATTTCACAGAATCCAGTATTTCATGGAAGAACAAAGCATTTTAAGATCAAGTATTATTTTTTGAGAGAAGTGCAGAAGGCTGGAGAAGTGAAGCTAATGTACTGCAATTCAGAAAACCAAATTGCAGATATATTCACCAAGTCATTTCATGTTAGTCGATTTGAATTTCTCAGGGAGAAGTTAGGAGTGTGCAGCACTTGATCCAGGAGGAGAATGTTGGTGTTTCAAGGCTGCTGTTGATGTCCTATTTTTTAGGAGTTAATTAGTTATTTTTTTAAATTGTTTAGTCTTCTGTTTAGGAGTTTGTTTAGTGCATGTTATTGTTATTACTTTGTTAGTTTGTTGCTAATTTTGTGGACCACAAAATCAGCTGGTTAGTGGCAACCACATGAGCTCAGTTTTGTATTTAAATCAAGTTCATTAGTCAGAATAAAATACGCTGTTGCACAATATTGTTTCTAATGTTTGATTTTCTCATAAAAGATCAACAGATTGAAACTCTCAACCCATTTTTTAAAGGGTTTTGTGTGTGTTATTTAAAAGGATACAAATTGTTTTCTTGGAGTGACTTACACAAAGTATGACCGGTCATATTTTATGTAAATTTGAAAAGTTTTTTTTTCACTTTACATGTCAGCAATGTGACTGGGGAGAGAAAAAAATAACTTTTCAGCTTTACACAAAACATGACTAGTCATACATTGTGTAAATCACCTAAAAGGACACAAGTTTGTGTCCATACTTCATTTTCCCTTTTTTAAAAATAGGTATTTTTGGGATTAACACGCCATGGTGTGATATGTTGACATGCATTGCTATCTATAGTGGCGGACCTATTTGGTTTTCTATGTGTTCAAGTGCACACATAAATTTGGTCATACATTTTTTTTAGTAAAGAAGAGATATATTTTCTAATTAATTATGAGTGTCACTCAAGGAGCAATTTTTTAGTGACTGTATTACCATGAATAAAGTACAGATATTAAGAAAGAAACTCATCTTATTTACTGTTTATATTTTAGTGATTTTATATCATTAGGTTGATTACTATTTTTTTATGTTAAGTTCAAGTTTTCTTTTCTTTTATTGTTTGAAGATTATATCCCTCATATTACATGAATGAAATTTTTTGTGAAGTTATATAATATTAAAGAAAGTAAGATGACACATTATTCAATGAATTGGTATTGTCTTTTTTCTTAATATGACAAAAAACTTGGTTTATGTAACATAAGGGATATGAATTTTTTTATATTTTTTTATTTTTTAAAGCATTTAAAACTTTGTTTAATTTTTTTTCTGAAAGCACTGCCTCCAAATCTCCTCCACTAAATATTCAGACTAAATATGCACACATAAATAAAATTTTTTGGGTCCGCTACTGGCTATCTATATGTATCATGTTATAGATTGATGATAACTTACGGTATTAGATCCTTTGATCGTGTAATAAGAGGAGATGGTGCTACTTTTTATAGTGGCATGATCCTTTAATAATAATAAAATCAGCATAAGATTGTTAAAGAAGCTTGATAAGAAGGAAATTGTATCCGGATGCATTAGTGTTATGAACTTGAGGAAGGCCCACTCCAGCCGGAAGCCCAAAACGTACAAGTCCAAAGGTAAGCACTATAAATAAGAGCTAAAATTCACAGGTATGACTGATCTCTCTTTAATTCTATTTTACGCAATCACAACAGCACACTGGGTAAGGCCCTTATATCATGTGTCGTGATCGCTGTCCCTAAGATACCTAATTCATAGGTATCTAGAGAGAAAATAATAGGTCCAATCAATCATCCAACTTACGGTTGGACGCATCTGCTTCAGGCAGAACAATTAATGTTTTTGTAACAACACAAATTTTCTTGTTTCGTTTTTTTTGTTTTGTTTTAGTGGAGCGTGCTACTAGATCGGAATTGTTAATAGGAGTTTCATGATATTTTTATTTTTTATTCTTTTACCTAGTAATAGAAATATAATAAAAATAAAAAATTATAGATTGGCCCAAATAAAAGAGTTATAAATTATAATTTTACCCCATAGTTATTCATAACTTCATATTCTATTCATTTTTTATAGAATTATAAATGATACCTAAAATCACATTAACTGTATTTAAAGGGGGCTTTTTACTTATCCATAAGAAGACTGATATATTTAAGTATTTGGGGAAAAAATTAACTGTAATTTAAATAAAACATATGAAAATACAATGATTTGCAAAGTATCTATGAAAGTTTTGCAATCAATTAGGCACAGGATTGGACACAACTGGTTGTGCATCAAAATAGGCGCATTAGGGCACTAGCTATGCCTGTTTCTATGTGCAACTAGTAGCACATAGAAACAAGAGCAATTGATCCCCTAATGCACCTTTTTTCCGCGTGTGTCTTCCCCGTGTGTCGCCTATTCTAATACGCGCCTTTTGCCATCTTCTTTCATTTTAGGATACATATGTCTTCTTTCTGGCAAGTTCAATAAGTTTGATATAATCTCATGTCCATTGTCCATTGAAATAATGAGCCACCATTATTTGTTATTATTGGATAATGAGAAATAGAAATAGGAATTAAATAACATCATTAACAAAAATAAAATGTGCCAAACCGGCACAAGAAAGCATTTTTTTTATAAAAAAGAAATTGACCAAATCCCCTTCGGAATTTGTTATCATGTAGATCTCAAAAAAATATGTATAATCAAAAAAAAATATTATGCCCTTCCAAAGTTGTAGGGTATTACATGTGAGATGCACATTGATTTGGGCATAATACATAAGAAGAAGTGCACCAAAATAGGCGCAACAGGCACTGAGTTTTTGCCTATTTTTATGTGTAACGAGTTGCGCATTGTGCACCAAAACAAGTATAACACCTACTAATTCTAAATCATATAATCATATTTAAAATATGGATTAAATGGTAGGATTAGTCAAAATCCTGAATTCCGAGTCAAAATATGTAAAAAGTGTAAAACGGTAAATTTTCAAACATGTAACCCTAGGAAAAGAAATCTGAGCAGAAGTTCTCAAATGGAAAAACACACCCTGGAAATGGATTCATAACGAAAAATTGAGTGGTTAGGCAAGTTTCTGGAAATTTGATGAATTGTGTTTTTACCAGGTAAAAATACAGCTGTACAGTTGCACCGTAAAGTGTGTCGAATGAATTTTGAGCACTGGGTTTGAAAATAAGCTATAAATTGTACATAGGATTAGGAATTATAATTTCTGGTGAGTATTGATTGAAATTCGGGTTTTTGGGGAAACGTGTCCACAGTGCGCATAACAACTTAAAACTGTGATTTCGTCAAACGACCGGAAAACTCCAGATTCATCTGACCAAGGACAATTAAAGAACATCAGTGAATGTTAAAAATTGAAGTTTCTAAATAGTCTAAAAAATAATAGACGTCTAGTGGTTTAAGCAGGAGTTTTAAATTAATTTAAATTGCGTGAGGTGGCAGTTGGACCCACCCCACTTAAGTATAACATGCCACATGTGCATTGACCTATTCACCTTCTCTCCTCCCTGCCTCTCTTATCCACGGCCTTGCATGCTCTTTGTGCAAGTTTTTTTTTTTTCAAAAATTCATCTCCTCCAAACTCTATCAAAACACCCCCACGTTTAGTATAAGGATTCTTAAAAATTTTATGAAAAAATAATATTTCTAGAAATTAAAATTATGAATAAGAATCTCATAAAATAATACCACCAGTGGGGGGTATTTTTGGATTTTCACTGGTAGGAAAATTTTACGTAATTTATAGGACATAAATAACCCTGCTTTAATATTTTCATAATTAAAATACACTCTCTTGTTACAGCCCTCACCATGATACTCTGCTTCACAAAATTGCAAATTCCTCTCTTCCCTTTCACTACGCCTTTACTGAGTTCCTCTCTGCTTCATTTCGCATCGCTTCGGTGATCCCAATGCCACGATAGTCCGATTCTGACATTGAATCGATGGCCACGATCTCTGCTTCACGCCGCTTCGCTCTGGTGGTTTGAGAACGAAACTAATTTGAGAACTGTCAATTTCGTTTAGGAAATTTGGGATTTGATCTCCAACGCCGCGTTTTGACCCTTATGTGACATATCATAAAAAAATTAAAAAAAATTCATCAAAAGTTAGTTTTGTAAAATCAGCTCACGTTCCCAGAAATCATTGACAATCAATCAAATATAGAATCAATAAACTTGAGCCAATATTTCTGTGAATATTTTGGCCTACCAAACAGTTTTTTGATAATATTCCTGAAAAAATCATTTTCCCAATATATTCCCCGAAATCGTGATTTTCGGGAACAAAAAAATTTCTTCTCTATCAAATGCATGATAAATAGATATACCTTGAGAGTAAATGAGCCTCATGCTTGTGATTTTTTTTTCTTAATGGTAAAAAAGTTACCAATGATATCCTCTGTGTGGGTATGGGTACAAAAACCCTTTGTGTGGGATCAATCTTGAATAGTGATACCTTACTCTTTTGAAGTTACAGCTTTTGCTTTGGGGTCGGATCAATCTAATATCCCTGAAGACTTGTAATGTGATACCTTACTCTCTAGCCAAAATTTCCATGTTTAGTAAGATCCATCAGTATTGTATTACCAACATAAATGCATTAAACGTGTGGTTTATTTTGGTGCCTTATCTTTGAAGGAAATAGTCAAGTGAGCCTTATGATTAGCTCAGGGGACAGATAATAAACTTGATAGATACAGAAACTCTTGATCTAGCACATGCCAAATGTCAATAAATCATAAATAAGCATGTTATACGTAATGTAACGCTCTTGTGTAAGATACACCACTTGATTTGATTTGGTTGCTACTTGCTTTGCGTCTGCCAATTCCAATGCCAACCAGGCAATCAATTGGGTCTGTTTCCATTTGACCCAACTCACTCCAATTTGGACTTACCTAAAGTTTGTCCCCATCGCGGGCCCACCTCATCTTTTCTTTCTAGATAACGCTGCAATGGATTGGGCCCGCAAGCTTTCACCTTTTGTGAATTACAAATTTATGACCTTTTTTTTTTTGGGTAAAGATTAAGGTTTTATGTTTATCATTTAACATAATATAACTTCACTTTCCTACACACATTAAAGAGGCGGGGTCCATATATTTTTCTTTCTCTTTCATCATTCCACTTTCTATCTCCCTTTTGATGTGCGAGTTGGAAACAACACTTACATTATGTTACATAACACTAATAAAACTCAAAGACTAATTTATGACTTTTACTGCTTCTTACTGAAACTTTTTTTTTTCTCAAATAAAAGACAAGAATATTATGGACAGTGACCATTTTGTCACGTTTGGACAAAAAAAATTACCAGACTGCCACGCCAACAGTATATTTTGTCAAAATGCCACGTGGCATAATTTGCTACACATTATAGCGAATTATGCATGCAAGTAATTCGCTACATAGTGTAACGAAATATGCCACGTCAGAATCAAAGATGTCACATGTTAAATTTTGAGAAATTCGCTACCCTATGTAACGAATTTCTCAAAATTTGACATGTGGCATTTTTGGTTCTGTGCATCCTAATGTGGCATAATTCGCTACACTGTGTAGCGAATTACTTGCATACATAATTCGCTATACTATGTAGTGAATTATGCCGCGTGGTATTTTGACAAAATTTACTGTTGGCGTGGCTGTCTGGTAATTTTTTTGTCCAAGCGTGACACTTTGGTCAATTAGTTCAAATATTTTAGAATAAATAAATATATATAAATGTTTCTCTATCAATTATAATTATTTTCAAATAATTCACAACTTCTTATTATGTATTTATTTTTTAATTAATTAATTAATACTTTTAATTTTTTATCTTATGAAAAAACAAAATAACAAATTCACAGGTATAGGGTGCTGACCAGCGCACTAGTAGTGACAATGACATAACAAAACTCAGATTCAATTATTACAAAAAAAAATCGTATAAAGGATTGTTATTTAAGACTAAGAAACAAATGTAACTATTAAATCATATTTATATAATTAAATTATTAAACTATTAAACTAATCTTAATTTTAAGAACTATAAAATTAAGAATTAAGATGAACTCATCTTACTTTTTTAATTAAGATAAGTGTTTTATAAGAGTTATGTTGTAGGAAAAATGATTGTGTTATGTTATAGAGATTTATTTTGCATGTCGGAGTTTTTTTTTTGCTGCGAGCCCCATAAAATATTATGTGTGTAAGATATTTTTTACGTTCATGTTAAATGATAGATGATAAACCCTTAAAATAACGCCGTTGCTTAACATACAAGTTTCATCGTTTTAAAACTTCAGCAGGTGTCAGCGCTGCTGTCGTTGCTTCTGTTGTCAGATTCCTATGGTGTAACTTTTTGGTGGATTTTCCTCTGACTAGTGTGTGTTTGGTTTTTGTGCCACGTTCTTTAATAATAATAATAATATGATTTAATGTTTTTTATATTATAAGAAATTATATTTTATATATATAAAAGTGTATGGGAATTATATAAAGAGAAAAGAAAAAAATATCAATTCAACAAACTTTTATATATATGTAAAAAGTAAAAATTGATTTTTACAACATGAAAGATATTAGACGCATAATAAAAATATCACAATATTTAAAATTTCGATATATTATAAATTGTAGGGCAAGTATTGAAGTCTTGTTTAGTGTGTTGAACTGTGGCGTAAGTATTTTCAAAAGTAAGAGTATTTTTAAACATTCATGGCTGAAATAAGTTGTTTAATTGTAAGTTTTGCATTGTAATGAATTTTTTTTTTTTTGTAATACATTATATTGATTTTTAAACAAAATAATAAAAAAGGAACGTTTAAATAAGGGTTTCCGTGAACATGAAATAAAGTTATTTCATCAATCCAAAAACTACATCATTTTAAAAAATGATACATCAGTTTAAAGAATGGGAGAATTAATGAAAATTCCTTCCATCTCCAAACGACATAAGGGTTGATGAATATAATTTTATATCATGATAAATAATAAATCCTTTAAATAATAACAACTAAAGGTGGGTGAAATAGCGTTGTAATTGTTGAGAAAGAGGTAAGGGTGTTTCGTAAAGGAGCATCTAGAGTGGTCATGAATATCACGCATAACAGCCAAAAGATATTTTAAAAAAGTCATGAATCTCACGTGGATGAGTATAACAGAAAACAAACACTACTCAGTCCTAATCAATGATACAATTACCACAAGTTTAAGGTTATCTCAGCTTATAAGATAATGTTAATAACATCATCTGTCCTAAACATTTCGTACCGAAATAAAAAGATAATGTTGTTAAAGCGTAAAGCCAAGCAAATTAAAAAAGAAAAAAACAAAGGTTTAAATTCTAAAAATTTAATTTGTGGAAATAAGATAAACATATTGTCGTATGTTTGAAGGATTTATCTACACTTAAAATTGTAAAGGTAATCTTAAAAATTTATAGATAAATAAATATAGGGTTTAACATTTTTGTTTTTGTTGTATGATTTTTACTGTCACGTTCGTATAAAAATAAATGGATTCCATTATTTTATTTTTTTTCTCTTCTTCTCGTAATAGAATTCACTGATTCTTACGTGAGTATGGTCGGAAAAAAAATGTAACAAAAATAGAAATATTTTCCCAATGTCAAAGGGAAAAATTGAATGAAATTAAATGTATGAAAAATTGGAAAGAGATAATTGGTTCATCATTCTCAAGGATTCGAGACTGACTCAGTCCTCACCCGTGACATCCATAAATATTATAATCCTTTGCTTGCAAAATTCAACGCATCCCCGCACAGCACATGCTCCAACTAACTCCACCATAAATTACCATAAACAATTTAAAGAATAATAATAAATAAATTTTTTAAATAATATAAATAAATTATTTAGTGATAATTTGAAACACAGAACTTTTATAAATATTAAAATATGAATAATTTATGTAGAACAATATATTTACAAAATTATTTTACAAATTACAGTGTATATTCTGTACTCCCATAATATATAGTGTATGAGAATAACATGTGTCATTTTAAATGATATAATCTTATATCATTTTAGATCCTAACCGTTGATTTCCATCCATCAACGGTTATAATTTGTTGGATTAGAATTATTAATTAATTAATAATAAATTTGACCCATTAAGTTTGACCCCAAGATTATAATCGTTGATGGACGGAATTAGAATCTAAAATGATATAACCTTCTATCCTTTAAAATAATAGATATTTTTCCATAGGTGTATATACTTCGGGAGATACATAATATACTTTGTAAGAATTTATAAAAAAAAAATTAAATATAATTCTTCTCATAATTTCTTATTTTTTTGTGAATTTCTTCTCATAATTTTTTGACGTAACATGACTTTGACATAAATGCAAAAGAGAAGTTATATTTATAATATTTTTCTGATTGAAATTAAATTAATAGTTTTAAAATGTCAATAAATGAAAATTATTCATTTAATTTTGATCTAATAATTATAAAAAATTAGGATTTATGGTTAGAATTCGATTTGATTTTAAAACAAGAATTTTATATTCATATGATATAAGTCTTCTTGTAGCATAGAGATAAAAATATAAAAAAATTCATATGTTTATAGAAAATTTTCTCTTCTCATTTATAAAACTCTTTAAAGAAAGTTATTTCTTTAACAATGTCAAAACTGTGCGCGTTATATAAAGTTGTTTGATCCGGACACGTGTTTTTATATTACGCGTTTGGTGTGTTTGCCGTGTGCATCTGGAACTTTCCTTGTCTCCTCGTTTTCCACACGCGGCTTCAACGTCAAATCATCAGTTTGAAACAGCCAGACACTCATTTTTTTTGACCGTGATCAAAGTGTCACTCTTCATCAATTTTTTTATCTAAATGTCACGCGAACAGTCTTATTTCTCAATCTGCCACATGATAAGTTCGCTATCCGATGTAGCGAACTCAGTTTACAGTTTACTGACGTGTCACATTTCTAGTTGATAAACTTGATTTTAACCAAGTTCGCTATTTCATGTAGGGACCTTCAAATTTTTTTTTTACTTTGGCACTTGTTATCCACTAGAAATGTGATACATCAGCAAACCGAGTTTGCTACACCAGGTAGCGAACTTGCCCCTAAGACAGATTGGAAAATAAAACTGTTCGTGTGACATTTAGGTAAAAAAAGTTGGTCAACAATAACACTTTTTGGTCTGTTCCCATTTTTTAGCTATTTGAATACTGTGTTACGGTATTAAAAAAAAAATCAAAAATTCAAGTGATTTGCTCGATCTATCACTTGTATTCAAATTAAACTTTAACGTCATTAAAACTTGAGAGAATTTATTCATTTTGTCTTTATAAATAATTAAAAAATTCATGTCATGGGCCAAAAGTTTCATTAGATAAATTGGGCCTATCTCACCTTTAAGTAAAAAAAAAAATACTTTATAAATAGAGTTTTTTTTTTATAAACATAAATAGAGAATTTAACTTTGTAAATACGGGGTCTATTTTTTTTTTGGTGAAATATGGGGTCTATTTGATTAGTATTTAGAAAACATTTTTTTTTGTTTTAAAAATTAAAAAACAAAAATATTTGTTTGATAAGAGTGTTTCCTAAAATTAGTTTTAAAAATGTTATTGAAGATACTAGATGATATTATATCACTAAGTGGTTTGAACCCATGTATAAAATAGAAGGAATAGATGATCAGATATCACTGTGCAATAATGAAGATTAGAGCAGACTTACTTGTTGTCAGTAGTATGGAACAGATAGATGAGTATATGCAGTATGAGGAATAAAATTCGAGCCCACAGAACGTATCTTCATAAGACAATTTACCCTTCATTGATGCCAAAGGTTGATAGACAAGTATCTCCCAAGGTAGAACGGTTTTCGTCTGGAGTGTGGCGGCACTGTCAGTCAACAGCCCAAACGAACACAACAATATGCTAGAGGGATTACACCGGAGGATGAACAGGACTATGCAAGACTGGAGGAAGGAAAGATCTGACAAAGTTTTAGTCCAGAAAATTGGATAAATCCTATGATAAACCGCCGTCGCCGGCGAACCGCCGCGTCGAACGGGTGTGACCGGTAACCGGTTCGGTGAGCAGACACAACTGGTTACCAGTTCGGGAAAGGAAAGAACAGGTTCGGTTCAAAATTGGTCAAAAAATCGGTGGGTAGAAACGTTTGGGTTTGAAATTTGGAGGGAAGCAACAAATACATTTTTGGACAAAAAATTAAAAAAAATATTTTTATTGCAACATATGAACCGAGCCGAATCGGCGGCGGCGCGTGTATGTGGTGGAGTGATATGCGATCAGCATATAGGAAATTACAAGGCAAAAAGAAGAAGAAAATGATTCAATCAATGCAAGAAAGGCAGAGAAAAAGAGTAAAAACATCCAAAGTCTGAATATCAGGGAAGATACACAAAAGAAGGCAAAAACATTGCAAAAGAGACCTAGGTTCCCACGCTCTGAGCGCGGGGATGGCGCTCTGAGCGTGGGACAAGAAAAATTGGCAGAAGATCCCGCGCTGAGAGCGCGAGATCCGCGCCATCAGCGCGGGAGAAGGAAAATTGGCAGAAAGTACCGCGCTCACAGCGCGGGAATGGCGCTGTGAGCGCGGGAAGCGCGAAAAGATGAGAATTCAAATTCACAAATTAGGTCAAAAGTCTCTTATAAAAAGAGACTCAACCTTTGAAGGAAAACACATCTGATATAGAACACAAAACCTAGAGGAGCAGATCCGACTGAAGGAGGAAGGCGTTCTTCGTGTTCGTCGTTCCATTCTTGTACTTTTCTTCTATTTTCTTTTCAGTTCATGTTGAAATCAGATCAGCGATCATGATGTTGATTGGCTAGATCTATTTCTGTAGTCAGGGGCATGATCCCTTTGTGAACAATTGTTACAAGGATTGAATCATTATATGTATTGATTTTAATATATTTCATCTTTATCTTGCGCGTATTGATATTATTTCTGTTAGATTTGATCAACCTAATGGGGAATGATATTCTGGGGATCAGGGTTCGCAATAGGAATATTGGAATACTGATCCTGAAAGGGGATAAAGATGACTCTCCATGCATGTTCTAGGGATAGACTTGTATGGATTGCAGTCGTGGGATTTATCTAAATAATGCTTATTTTCAGGCGGGATTACTAAGGGATTAGGGTTCCAATTGAAGTAAAGGGTTAGATCACCAAGGGATTGGGATCTAACTAATTATTTCTAAAAGATGATAATTTGTCTGAATTGTTAATTTCGATAAGTATTGTGAATCAATCCAAAGTAAAATTGGGAACAATTGGTGAATGTACCCTGGCTACAGTCGTCTTCATTACTTCTTCTACAAAAACATTTTCTTCATTTATTTTAAGTCTTTTTCATAAAAACCTAAAAACAAGTCTTTACATTTTTAATTAGTTACCATAGTGTGGAAACACAAATCGATTCATCTAACTTAAGAGGACTGGTTATACTAGTAATTGTTTTCCAATCCCTGTGGAGACGATCTTATTTATCACTTTATTACTTGAAACGATCGGTGCACTTGCCGATTACGTAACATGGACCAAAGCCCACCTAGCTCCTCCCCTCCACAAAATGTGTAGTAACTGAAGGGCCAATTTAGGAAAGTGATGTGAGAGCTTATAAACTCTTTCACCTCCTACTAGTTGTCCAATGTGGGACTTCTTAAACCCACACATCACTTCAACTTTCCTTTTCTCTTTTCTTCCTTAACTCACTTCTTATTCATAACTAGGGATGTGCATGGGTCGAACCAAACCAGATTTTTTGAAAAAATCGAACCAATTTGGTTTAAATGGTTTGGTTTGAAAGTGGTTCGGCTCGGTCCAAAACTGGTTCGGTTCGAAAGTGGTTCAGAACCGATTCGGAAGTGGTTCAAAGCCGGTTCAGGTCGACACTCTTTTGAAAAGAAAAAATTTAAAATTTAAAAAATAAAGTTATAAAAATTAATTTGGTTTGGTTTGAAAATGGTTCGGTTCGGAAACGGTTCGGTTCTTAAACCGGTTCGGTTCATGAACCGATTCTATAAAAATCAGTTCGGTTCATGAACTAGTTTTTAAAACCGGTTATTTTATGGAGCGGTTCGGTTCGGTTCGGTTCATAGTTCGACCCAATTTTTTGGTTATTTTGCATATCCCTATTCATAACCAATGGATTATCAACATAAATTCCAACAAAAAAAACAATCACCGGTTTTCAGTTTTTAGAACAAAAATCTCATAACACCTTTAGCTTGTTTTTGTTTTGAGAATTATGAAAATACGGAGAACACTCTGTTTTTATTAATGGCAATAGTGTAAATATCAACATATTATTATAGATCATTTACGATTTCAATTTTTTCCCTTCTTCGTTGCACCTCTAACTTTCCTCTCAATCCCTCCGTCTCTCTCTTGTTATCATTATCCTCTTCAATCAATATTCACGAAGAAAGAAGGAAAATAATTCCTTGTTCATTTGAAACTAGTTTTTGCAATATATCTAAGCTTTCAGGTATATCTAAACAATCAGCACTGTTCTAAAGGAACAACATTTTTCTCTGAAGAAAGTTGATTAAGCACTTAACGTACGTGGTTTTCAGGGATAAAACAGTTTGGTTGAGCAAATTCCAAAGAGATTCACCGATGATTGGATCCTAGCTTTTATGTTTTTTCAAGTGGGCAAAATTATAAAATGAAGAAAAAAAGAGTTTTCTATTTTCTAACTTTGAAAATATGTTTTCAAAACAAAATTACCAAGCAATTTTTTTTGTTTTTTAAAGTTTAAAACTCTTTTAAAAATAATTTTATCAAGCGGATTTTTTCCTTCTTTTGTTGTGAAAAATAATTCTTATAAATAATTTTACAAAACTTATTTTAAAAACAAAAAAAAAACTAAAACACAATCAAACAAACTCATTATCTCTAGAACCTTAATTATCATTGTGCGCACAAATTTACTTTGGCTCCTTGCCGCTTATATCTGCACAATGATTTGTCAATATCTTCTATTATCTCTTTTTTTTTTTTTTTGGAAACAGGATTATCTCCTTTATAAACATAGCTAGTTCACAAATCATGTAGCAACCCTTGATCCTTGTATAGATCAAACACTAAGTGATAAAAAAAATACACAAGGGAATAATAAAAGATTAAATCATAGGGATTTTTCAACTTTTTATTTACAACAATTTAAATAATGAAAAAATTGATATGAGAAATAAAGATAAACTGAACAAGCTAATTAGATATGTGATTATTGCAAATAAATAGTTCAATATCATGCACTTGTGTCTTCCATGTTTGTTATTTATGTTTCTCGATAGTTGTATTTGAATATATTATTATTATGCATGTAGATGGTCATTAAAGAAAAAACTATTAATATCCAAATAATTTAGTTTTTTTATTTTATTCTATATATTTATTTATTTTAACAGGTTAAAAATCAATATTTAAAAATAAATATAAGATTAAAAAAATATAATGGAGCACCCATTACTAAAAATATTTACATTTAAAAAGTACATATATATGTGTCTATATACACTAAGAAATCTATATACAGTTCACAAACCTATTTGCGTTAAGAGATGGATGATAGGGAAGAGACACTAGACAAAAAAAAAAAAAAAAAAAGGTGTGAGATCCATCTTTTTCTGAGAGTAAAATGACATAAGTTATATCATTTAGAGTAATATCTTTTTTGGTTTTCAGCAAATTTCATGATGTCCGTTTTAGTCCCTAGCAACTAAAAAGGCTATTGGTGGTCCCTAAAAAATTCAAAATGAACCCATTTAGTTGAAATCGTGATCCTTACAAATTCAAAAGAGATCCACACTAGTCTCTCAAAAGGACTAAATTTGGTCCACTTTGAATTTCTTATGGACCACGAATAATCTTTTTATTTGCTAGGGACTAGAGCATCGTAAAATTTACTGAGGACCGAAAAAAGTATTTACTCTATCATTTAAAAAGACAAACATTTTTTCCTAAATATAATGATTGAAATTATCTATATTATGAGGTGCACTTTTATGAGAAATAATAGATGAAAATGAATTATATTATTGTAATAGTGGAGTATGTAATAAGCATTATCAAAACTAAACTGGGTCCTCTAACTCAAAGTAGGTCAGTTGGCAAGTGAGCTTTTGTTTAGATGACATATCTCTCTCTTCGAAGGAGAAGTAGTCATATCCTTATTCTGATAGCGAAACTCAATGCACATGTTGTGTTGTTTTATTGAGGGTTAAGGTTAGGTTTAATTAATGTAATACGCATAGTAGCATCTAACATGTCAGTTATAAGAGAAGGTATTTTATGGGACTGGATTATGGTGGTCCTTTCCCAAAATAGAAAGAAAGGAGGGACGGAGGGGAAAAAATCAAAAAGAAAATTATAGAAATAGAAGAAAAAATTCCATTTATGGTAAAGGGACCATTGAACGAGTGGTGGGCATGGAGCATATTAAATTTTTCGCAGTTATAGAGTTCAATACAGTAATATTTACAGATAAAATATCAATAAAATATTCTAGCGAAAACCAAATCTTATATCTTTTTGTCGATATTATTTGATCTTATTAATTTAGTAGTTAATCTTCATTAATAAAAAAATCTTAAATACGATAAAATAACATTATTAACGATTAATATTTGATCTAAATTTCATCTATATAATATTTTAAATTAAATATAAAAGAATGTAATTATGCTGTCAATGTGTTGATTTTTAATAAGTTTCAGTATAATGTTATGATATTACATGTGAATTTCTTATTAACCTTCATAACGTATATTGGCATGCCGTGCAACTATGCATTGCATCGTCGGCATCACAGAAAATCAGAACGTGGTAAAATATATAGATATTTAATGAATACTCATATATATATATATATATATATATATATATATATGGGTTTTTTAACATGAGAATTCAAACTTTCTTACCCACCCTTCGATTTCCGTGCTGATATGGGTCCCACATTTAATTTTTTCTAACACATGGTCTCATATGTTTTTTTATCTCTACAACATGAGATTTCAATTCTCATTTAACATGAGAAATATAAAAAAAGAAATGTATATATATATATATATATATATATGAGGAAGGATATTCTTACTACCAAAATTTTCTAATATTAACTTACTACCTATCTAATCACCATTGACTACAAAGTTTTTAAAAAAAGAGAAAATATTGATCTAATGGTAATTATATATATATATATATATATATATTATATATATATATATATATATATAACAGAGAGAAGAGAGAAAAGAGGAACACCGAACACGAGAAGTTGCATTGCATTGCATTGAGGGGAGATGCGAGTTGAAAAATCTCCATCCCCATGCCTCTGCGACACGTCGTTTTTGTCATTGGTCTAGGAAGGCGTGCTCGCTAACTTGTATTTTTTATACAATAAAATATTACAGGGACAAACGGCTGGTGAACCGTGATTGATGCCCACTTTCGTATTGGACTATTGGTCGCATGCTTTGCAGGATTTTTTAGTCTTCGCCTAACGCCATTATACGGAACTTCACGTCGTTGAAGGACCCCTTCTTGCATTTACCAAATTACCCATTCTCAATTTCAAATATCACATCTGAAATCATCAAACCCAAAACACCCACAATCTAATGTCTCTATGTCACAAAATTCGATGCGTCAATGAAAAAGGAAATTTACAGAATCAAATGTTAAAAGATCCGGTTATATTGTTTTATAACATTCATAATAAGCAAATGTTGGGAAATGTTTTTCTCATTTACACATTAATCGAAATTCGGGCCACTATTTTTTTAGCTGCGGAGCCATCTGATAATTTCTTTATATGAGATAATACTTTCTCACATAATATAAGAGAAACATTGCCGGCAAATATATTATATATGGGAAATGATATTCTCATATTACATGAGACAACATCATTTTCCTACGCAAATTCGTTTTCCGTGTCAATTAATTTTTTTTTTTTAAATATAAATTATGGGACCCACATTCAATTTCTCTCTACTTTTTTTCTTTCCTACAATCCTACAACATAAGAAAAGTTAAACCCATTATATACAAATACGAACCTATGCATTAGATTGTTGATACAAGTGCTATCACTATTTGGATTAGTGACAAAAGAAACTTCCTACTTTATCATTCAAGTTCTTTTTTAATTTTGTATAAATTATTCACTTAAATGTTCAAAAATGAATTAAAAAAAATGTATAAATGTTTATTAGTTTAAATGATGGGTTTTTCGTTTATGTTGTTGCTGCAGATGGAAAAAGTTACAACAAACATATTTTACCTTAGGATACGAAGTCAGATTTTGGAATAAAAAAAATACAAATCCAAAATACGGATCAGAATCCTGATGAAAATAAGTGTTATTACAAATTTTCCGATCTGCAACAACAACAGAACTATTAAAGTTTTAAATGAGTAGTACGTGTTATTAGACAGTGTGTAATATTAAAAATTACTAAGAGGTTTGAACCCGTGTATAAAGCAGATGAGATTAATAATCACAAAACACAATGCAATAGTAAAATTAAGAACAGACTCACGGTATTAGAGATAATGGAACATAATGATCAATGTATGCAAGATGTAAAGAACCTTGGGATACATCACCCCAAAAGCTAGCTCAAAGGGTGAAAGTGTTCAAGACCTTATAATTTATATAATTTATAAACTCCACATTAGTTATTCATCCAACCAATGTGAGACTATATATCTCAACACGCCCCCTCACACGATAGCCCATTGGGCTTGAAGACTGGATAATGCAACAGGCTCAGCCTACCTGTGCTAAGAAATTCCACAAGAGAAAGTGAAGGACGACGAGGCTCTGATACCATGTAAAGAACCTTGGGATACACCACACAAAAGCTAGCTCAAAGGGTGGGAGTGCCTAAGGCCTTATAAACTGCACATTAGTTGCTCATACAACCAATGTGAGACTATATATCTCAACACGCCCCCTCACACAAGAGCCCATTGGGCTTGAAGAGTGAACAATGCACGGGCCCATCTACCTGTTCTAACAAAGAAACTTCACTTGAAAGAAAGTGGGAGACGACGAGGATCAAACACTAAGGCTTTGATACTATGTAAAGAACCAATTCAACTCAAAAGCTTAAGCTGTTGGGTGAGGCTACATTAATGGTTTTATATATCTCAACACACCCCCTCACACGAGAGCCCACTGGACTTAAAGGGTGGACAATGCACAAGCCCACCTACCTTTTGTAAAGAACCAATTCAACTCAGAAGTTTAAGCCGATGGGTGAGGGATTTTTAATGGTTTTATACATCTCAACACGCCCCCTCACACGAGAGTCCACTGGGCTTAAAGGATGGACAATGCACAGGCCCACCTACCTGTGCGAACAAAGAAATTCCACTTGAAAGAAAGTGGGGGTGACGAGGATCGAACCCGGGACACGAGACTCTGATACCATGTCAAGAACCTTGGGATACACCACCCCACAAGCTAGCTCAAAGGGTGGGAGTGCCCAAGGCCTTAAAAACTCCACATTAGTTGCCTATGAAACCAATGAGGGACTATATATATCAACATGTAAAGAACCTTGGGATACACCACCCAAAAGCTAGCTCAAAGGGTGAGAGTGCTTAAGGCCTTATAAACTCCACATTAGTTGTTCATCCAACCAATGTGAGACTATATATCTGAACACGAGATAGTGTAGGAAATCCAAGTCCACAGAAAGTGTTTCGTTAATATAATTTGCCTCCTCACTAATGCCGAAGGTTGATGGACATTTGTTTCCCAGGATAAAACGGATTGCGTCTGAAGATTGGTGGCACTACCAATCAACAGCCCGAACGAACACAACAAGATGACAAAGGGATTATACCAGAAATGGCAGGGAAGTATGCAAAACTGAATGAAGTGAAAAAATCTGCAGAATAACAGTGCAGAAACTGAATTGAATTTTCTGAAGGGGTCATGGTCTATATATAGACACTGATCGGTCACGATGAACCGCCACCAACAGTTCGGTTCAAAATGTTCAAACAATCAATGGGAAGAAACATTTGGGCTGAAGAATATGGAGGGAAACAACAGATAGAGACATGGGTAATTGTTTTTATTTCACATACGAGCCGAGCCGGACGGGGACACGCGCTCATGTGGTGGACCAAAGGCCACCTAACTCCTCTCCCCTCTACAAAATTATAATGTCCCAAGAGACAATTTAGAAGTGTGAGATAGAAACTTATAAACTCTCTCACCTCTTTTTTTTTTTTTGGTAGATCTCTCACCTCTTATTAATTGTTTAACATAAAATTTCTTAAAACTCACACATCCCTTCAACTTTCCAAAATTTTTTTTCTTCCTTAATCCATTTTTAACTTTAGACTTTGGAAGAGCAGTTGAATTGGTCTATACAAATTCCAACAGTAAGCTTATTTTTTAACTTTGGACTTTGGAAGAGTAGTTGAATTGGTCTAACAACTAGTCCTTGCTTTTTTCTCATCCACCCAATTAACAGAGTCCTGTGAGGGTACAGAGCATCCCCCCTCCCCTCTTCCTACTATTAGGAGGTTGTCTTATTATGATAGAGAATGAAATTTGAAACCAACCCATTAAAGTTTTGAATAAAATTATGAATCTTTTAGTAATAAAACTTGTACCTTTTTTATAGTAAAATCCACTCTTACTAGTAAGTAAAAAACGAAATATTCAATTCCTTTCAGAAACGGTCATAAATTATCTGCCTTAGAGTTTGTTGTCAAAATGCAAGTTACTGATTTACTTTTACGTCAGTTGTACTTACACTTGTTTTTTTCTTACCATCTCTCACAATCATTTTAGGGAAATTATGCTGTCATGTAATAGGAGAGCAAAAATTTTTTGCTACACTAATTTATTTTACACTAATTTATTTTCTGTACTAATTACTTATTTTTTCCTTTTTTAATATAAAATATAGGATCCTCATTTAATTTGTCTCTACTTCTGTTATCTCATGTTATTTTCATGCAACATAAGAAAACATGGACCCATCATTTTATTACCATTATATTAAAATTAAATTAATAATTCTTATTTGATTTTAATCAAATGATACGAAAAACAATTATAGAAAATTATAAGGAATAAAATATTCTTTAATTTTGACTCCTTCGACAAATAATTAATTATGATTTTAATTTTTACAATTAAATCGATTTCAATTGTTATATGTTAGATGCTTAAACAAGTTAATTGAACAAAAAATTTAAAATATATGTGTTATTATCCACATATTTAAAGTTTTAGAAATTAATTATAAATCGCATAAATTTATTTGCTAAAGGCTTTTGTAATTTACATTTCAACTAAAATTTGAAGATACTTTAGATTACCATAAAAAAAATTGAAGATACTTTCAACTCAATTTTGTTATTAAGAAAACAATAACTTATAGAAAAAGTTGTTTTTACTTAACGTATATTTGAAATTATAACAAGTTAAATGAATATATTTATTCAGAATTTCATCTCTGACTATTGATCATTCAAGTATACAACTAGTGGCTATCATATGGACTTGTTTTAAACATGTGTTGCTGATAGTTGAATAATCAAACTTGCTTATGTACTAATTAATAATTTTCTTATCCGACTTAGTGGACCACATTATTTACCAAGTTATAATTTTGTTTATTTTATTCTATAACCCAAAGAATATATAAAATTGACTTTTATTACCTTATATATAATCTATAAATTGACTCAGTATTATACATTTACATAGACGTCTATATATAAACGTTGAATAGACCAATTTTAAATGTTATTGAACTTTGGGGGTTATTTATTAAACGAAGCATCCTCAACTTAGGTCTTGCTAATTTGAATTTATATTTTTCAATAGAAATAAAATAGTACATGAGAACCAAAGAAAAGGAGTTAACATGAAATTTCTACGAATTTCAACAAAGGAGTACGCACATGCACAAGCCGCCCATGCTGTGTCTCATAATCAAAGACATGTGTGATTTCCAAATAGTTAAATATATACAAACGATTAAAGTCACATGACTCACATCTAATCGAAGAATAAGTCAATTGCGCGTGATAATATAATACTATATCATTATGTTATATTCTAACTTTCCTTCAAATAATTGCATAGGCTGTACATAGACAACTTAATTATTTGTTTGCAAATAAGTTAGCTCCCTTAGATGCTCTTTGCTTGCCATTAACAAAAACAAATTCAACTTTTGGATTTTTTTCATTAATAAATCATCCTCCGTCTATTAGAATTTCGGACACCGATTGATATTTTAAAAAAATTATATGATTATTGTAAGAAAAATAAATAAAAGAAGACCTGTATTTGAGTCTTATTGAAATTGTCATTTTGGTAGGTTATAATTTTTTTTTATTTTTTTTCTACAATTAGGTAGTATTCATTATTCCTTAATTTTGTGTGATAAAACGTACGAAAAATTAAAGAATAATAATTTTATTCATGACAAATGTTATCTATATATAATTTCCTAAATAATGTTTGACAAATATTAGTATAAATTTAAGATTGAGACTAAAAAAATATAGAGAAGTGTGAAATAAAATAAAATAAAATAATATTAGAAAAATTCATAAAATATAATTTATTTTTGAATTTTAACTAATTTTTTTTTTTGACTTTTAGAATGATAAATAAAGATATATAGAAAAAAGTAATAGATAGAATAACATACCCCTATCTTTATACACCAAAATGATTATTTAGACAGCAATCAATAGTTCAATAAAAAATAATAGAATGCAGTGATTGAAAGCAAAGGAAGCATGTTTAACATAACCATAAACCAGTGTGTTTTCTCTTTCATCAATAATATAACTTGAATGCTGGGGCTCTTGTGCCGGCCCACGGTTTTTGTATTTGGATGGATGAGTTTGATAGGGAAGAGAGAGATATGGATATATTAACATTTTATTTCAAGGAATAACGTTATATTTATAATTTTTTTTACAACTTCTTATAATCATATTTTAATACGTTAATTTCGTCAATTAACGATTAATATTTATTGTGAATTAATAATTAATTATGAAGTTTAATTTGAAAAAATCATAACCGTTGATTGGCGTAAATCATCGATTTTAAGATATGGTTGTAAAAATATAAGGTTGTAAGTAACCTACCTCTATTTTAAATATAGTGAATTATAAAAATTCTAAAAACAAAAAATTATTGAAATGTCTCATAATAAACTTTTTTATTAATGTTATTTAAAAAAACGGAATATTTATTTAAAATGCAAAACTTTGCGGTCTTGTCCCTTTAAATTTGTCCATCTAAATATAGCATAAGGAGTAGATTGGATGGGAGAAATTAAAGAAGTAGAATATTGGTCATAAGTTTCACAAAAAAAAAAAATTATTGGTCATATTTTTTATTTAAAATTTATAGAATTATAAAATATTTACTGATTAAGATATTATATTATAATTATAATCTCTAATTTTATTCTTATCATTTTAAATTTTTTCCAAATAAGTAAATGCTTATTTGAAATGAAAATTTGTTCTTTTCAAGAAATTTTAAGTCCTTTTCCCTTCATTCCATGAATGGAAATCCATCAGATAAAAAAACAAACAAGTCAATTCAATTCTTATAAATCACATGGAAAATATTTACGCTTTACCCAAAATTATAATTAAGTATTTAGTTGAGTTTTAAAAATAAAATATGAGATATTTGCATTTATGTTAACGAATTTTTAGATGGATACTTCATTAATGTTTAAATCGCCTTTTACCTAACCAGAAGATCCTATTCATGATTACATCCATGCGTGCTGGTAATGTGTTTCACGTTTGGCATCATCCTGGATATGAACTTCGGTAGTAATTAGAAAATAAAGCAGATTTAATTTCTTGGTTAATTTTTTTTTTCATTTCTAAGGAAATATAATATTTTTCTGAAAATATATTCTCATTTGATAAATTTAGAAATTTTCAAATTCACTAACTATTAATGTGAATTGTTTTTACTCTAAAAGCAATAAAATATAATTGTAAAGTGTATCTATTTATAAGTGTAATGATATAATTTTCCATTTTTTTTATTCTAAAAGCAATAAAAACTAATTGCAGTGAGCGTTTATAGTTGTATCTATTTATAAAAATCGTATTTATATAAAAAATAGTTAAAGAATAACAATTATAGAAATGCGGGTTCTTGACATAAAATCATCGCTATGCTATCTGCACTAAGATTTAAGGAAAATAAATATATTTGTCATATTATATGAAATATTTTATTTCATGTATAACAAAAATTAATTTTTTATGTGTATAAGGAAAAATTATTTTACATGATATAAAAAATATATTTCAAAACGTGAAGAGTAAAAACAACGAGGGCGCATTTACGGCACTGACAAACGCAGCCTTAGAAAAGCAGAGGCAATTACGTAATTGGATGGAGCTAAACGAAAGCAAAAGGGAAACCAAAACCAGTACCGTCTCCGTTTGGTTTCCGTGTAATTAACCGACACAAAGAACACGTGGTGGAAATTAAAATTACTCAAAGTAACAAAACATAGTAATATAATAAGGGTTTATAAGAGTTATATTATAGGAAAAATGAGTGTGTTATGTTATAGAGATTCATTTTACGTGCCAGAGTTTTTTGTTTTTTTGCTGTGGATCCCACGGAATGTTGTGAATGTAGGAGAATTTTTGTGATCATTTTAAATGATAGATGATAAACTCATATAATAATAAAGCAATTAGGAAGAATAATGAATAAAGTAATGTGAGCGTGGAGTTTGGACAAAACAAACGAAACAGCATAACATGGTTGGAGACAGCGGCAAGAAAACAAAAGAAAAGAACCTCACTCACCCCTTTAAAAACACCCATACATTCCTCGTGCTTCAATTTCCCACCTCCAACTTCAACCCCTAAAAAATAAAAATAAATATAACCATATATATATATATATTTTTTTTGTTTATCCAATAAAAATTTATTATTATTTCTTATATATAAGATAAAGCCTCGGAGACAAAGATCCTCACCACATACCATCAGTTTTCCTTCACAGACACTGAACCCTAATCGTTGAAGCGTTCTCTCTCTCTCTCTCTCCCTTTGATTGGATTCCTGGGTTTGCTTCACCTTTTTTCCACCGAATATCTGTGTTTTCTTTGTGGGTAAATTGAATATGTCGAGTTCATCGGAGTACTCAGAATTTCCCGGCCAGAAGCCGGCGAAGTCGCCGGAGAAGTCGACTTTCTCTCAGACTTGTAGTTTATTGAGTCAATATATCAAGGAGAAGGGTAGCTTCGGAGATCTTAGCCTCGGCATGACATGCAACACCGAACCAAGTGGTATGGATCATTAAATTTTCTTTAATTTTGTTTATTTTTTTCCCCTTATGAAAGTTTTGAATGCTTCTAAGTTATCTGTTTTGTTCCCTAAAAAATGATTTATTATAGGAAGTGGAAATTTTGGAATTAATATACTTATGTATTTGAGATAGGGAAAAATTGGAATCTTGATGGTTACTTATTCCTTTCCTCTTCGTTCGTTCTAAAATAAATTTTAGTGAAGAGAAGCAGTTTTTTGAGTCTTTTGATGTTTTTTTTTTTTTCGTGGATTGATCCATCTATCACAATTATTAGGTTTCAGCCTTTGGAATTCCTTCAATTGCATGCTGTGGATTTGTTGTTCTGAATAACTATTCAAATTCTCAGATCTAAGTAACACATGTTTCCAATTTTGCCCCTCAAATTTGGAGAGTGAGAGAGAGAGAGAGAGAGAGAGAGAGAACAAGTCTTAATAGAGATATAATGAAAATGATATAATGGAAAAAAAAAAATTGTTGAATTTAAATATTTGTCCCCTTCAGTTTCTCTTTGGAGTTTTTTTTCTGAATCTGTGAGTTTTACAGGGTCACCTGAGACATCTTGTCACTCTGCAACAACCATGAACTTGTTTCCTACCAAGGAAAACAACGTGGCACCAAAGAACCTAACAGCTATGGATTTGTTCTCTTCACAAGCTGCTTATCGTCCCAATCTACCAGCAGAAGAGATTCCAACCTTGATCAATCCCAGGTTAGTTGTTTTGCTTCTTTAATTTGCTTTGAACTCAATTAACAGGTGGAAAAATTGTTATGAATAATGACTACAAATTAGTTCATAATTTAATCCTGTTAAGAGTTTCACATATTTAATCTTTATGGCTATTTAGTTGTAAAGAATATTGCCATTATACTAATGTATGATCTTTTATTCATGATCTACAGTGCAATTAAATCTGTGACCAAAGGACCTAAAGCTGCACAATTGACAATCTTTTATGCTGGCCAAGTTATTGTATTTGATGATTTTCCTTCTGACAAAGCGAATGAGCTCATATCCTTGGCTGGCAAAGGAATCTCCCAAAGCCAGAACAATTCTCTTTATACTTACACACAGAGCCAGCCCTCATTTCCTTCAAATTTGGTTAGAACTTCTGCTGATTCAAGTACTCCAGTTATTCCTAGTGTGAATATCGTCCCTAGTACTGGCACCAATTCGATTCATGAGCACCCTCAAGCTTCATCCAGACCTGTTGTTTGTGGTAATTTCTTAAGATCACTAATATTTGAGATGACTGAGAATAAATGTTTTTGTACAATGGATCATGTTTTTTCTGATCATGAATTTCCTTTATGTACAGATCTTCCAATTGCTAGGAAAGCTTCACTTCATCGGTTCCTGGAGAAAAGAAAGGATAGGTAGGAACTCTCACCTAAATAAAGAGAAGTTTTATTGATGGAATATTGCTTGGTGTTGTGTGTGTATATATGTTTTAATCTCTGAAGCTGTGCATGCCTTTCTTTCTTTTTTTGGAAAAAAAATCTTCGTTTACCCTTTGATTGAAACAATCTTGATAACTAAGAGAGCATGTCTGATCTTGTATGAAGAATTTATGGATCTGGTTTTTCGTTTCTGTGTCATGAGGAATTGATTTGAACATAAGTGGAAATTGACTTTCCTTTTTTGTAAAGCTGCAATTAATATTAGAACCTTTCTCTTACCTTTTTAATTGTATTTCCTCAGTTGATAATATTTTTATTTTCTTGTGCTGTCTTTACAGAATTGCTGCCAAGGCGCCATATCAATTGACAAATCCCATGGTGTCCGCTAATAAGCCAGCTGAATCCATGTCATGGCTTGGGTTGGGTGCTAAATCACCTCAAGTTTGAACGCAGATACAGTTTTATGTAATTTTAAGGATTTTTGTTGTGAAAAAATGCTAGCTAGTCAGAACTCTTTTTGCCAGAACTTTTGACAGAAGAATTTGTCAAAATTTCTGGTTTTTTTATTTTTTTTTCCCTGACTAGATAGCATTATTACCCTTTCGTTCAATCCTCCTAGTTAAGATATTTTATGGGCTTATTGCTAGCCCTCTGTTTGTCATATTAACTTCGGCTCTGCTGGGCCTTATCATAGATCTAACTATTGGTTATAGTGGATGATGTTCTAATTATTATGATTCAATGCGATATATTCATTGTTTTCTTCAGTCTCTCTCTTTCTCATTTATTTTTTTGTCCATTTCCATTCTTGTACACTGGAACTGGATGCCTCTATCCAAGAAAGAAAAATATTAATTCAGCTTAGCTATATTTTTTTTTGTGGAAAAAATTGTCTATTAAATCGGGGCCTATAGACTTGAGTCTTGACATGCAATCTTTTAACTAATACGGCAAGGAAACATTTTGTTTTTTGGCACATAGGTATAAACAAATAAAAGAAAATGAAAATATAACTGTTTTCATGCAATTCAAATATAATATTGAATTGAATCTATAAAATTATTATTTGTCCACTGGAATAGAGAAATGCGGTAAATTGTTACATAAGTCTATTAATTGTTTTCTATCTGTAGGTAATAGTGTAAAGCGTTGAAAATTCCTTATTATTATTATTATTATTATTATTATTTTTAGTATACGGAAAATTCCTTATTAAATCTTATTAATAAATGAAAGTAGTATAATAATGCGTGAAATTTGCTCTCGTTGTGATTCTTCACTTGTTTTTATAGTTGTGGTTTTTCTTATTTCATCTCATCCCTTTAAGTACGACTTCTGCCTATGAATATGCTTTCCTCATAATTACTCATTATTTCATCTGTGCTTTTATACCTTAATTCTTTCAATAATATCACGTGTTAGTAATTTCTTTTCACCAAAACTTATTATTTTCCTTCTAGGGCTAGCTTTTTGTAGATAACATCAATATTAGTGTAATTGAGGTATCGCTTCGCTTTAATCAAATGTACCTTACCTCCCTTTGAAAATCGGCTGTCCTTATTTATTTTAAATTTTTGGGAGAATTGATTTTGAATGAATTGGTGTTGAGAAAAACTAATTTATTTTTCAGAATGATAATTTAAAAGCTAATTAAAAATAAGAAAAAGAAATCACAAACATGGAGGATCGCGCATTACCTAAACCCTCTGATAGTGAATCATGCCCAACAAACAGATAAAGAAGCCCAAGCTGAAATGATAGGTATGGATTATTAGGATGAAGATTTATGAGAGGCGTGCATCAGCCCACGAGTTAGATGGTTCAAAACTAAGTGGATGAGGGACTATTTGGTGAATTGAAGGCTCTGCAATATTAACTAAGAAAACGGAAAATGTTAATTGGGGAGTGCAAGTCTCTTAGGAGAGGAATTGGATTCTGTTACAACTTACAAGTGAGTGGGGGAAACTTTACACGTTGTGTCTCAACGTGTTTGTTATTTTTCTTTATTCTGTTTGGAGTCTGTTTGTATAAGACCCTTTTTACCAGCAACAAAAATTTGTCAGAACATGGTGGAAAATATTTGTTGTATGGTAAGTTAAGAAAATATGATGGGTAGGCTAAAGATTTTCCAAAAAAATTGAGTTAAATTTACTAATGTTATGTTTAGTTGATAGTAAAAAAATGATGAGAATATTAACTACCCATCAATTTGAATATACAATTGAAGTTGTTCTGAATCTGACAAACTAGGACTAAAAAATAAGGGTGTTTTGGACAACAAAAATTGTTATCAATTTCCATCGGTGTATCTAGTTTTATTTACCATGTTCTGAATGGTAAAGTTTCGGTCAGTTTCTATGTAGAAAAAAACTTGATGGGCATAAAAATTCCCAACCAATTTTTTAACTCTCCCTCTACCAAATATGGCTAACCTTTTCTCCCTACCCCACTTTGCAGGGCAAATTTTTTTTTTCCATCGTAACAAACATCCCCCTTAGGGCCTGTTTGGTATGAGTGTTTTTTTAGAATCCTAAAAAAGCTTGGTTGGGAATGTATATCAATGTTTGGTAGAGTAAATCTAAAATTTTCCTCATGATTCCAGTTTTGCTAGCATTTTGATTGTAGTGCAAATTATGAATCCAAATACCATCAACAAGTACCACAAATTAAGTAGTATTTCCAAAATCCGATTACTTGGAGAAATTTTACATTTTTTTGGGGTCTTTTTTACCTTTCTTGCATTGTGCCCTATATCTAAGTAGTGTGAAACCCAATGAACAAATACAGCAGGCGCAACAGCATATCCGGCAGCAACCCCACCGCTTCGGTTTCTGTTGAGATATATAAAATCATTAATGTAGCCTCACCCAACAACTTAAGTTTTTGGGTTGAATTGGTTCTTTACACGGTATCAGAGCATCGGTGTACCGGGTTCGATCCTCACCGCCCCCCACTTTCTTTCAAGTGGAATTTCTTTCTTTGCAGAGGTACGTGGGCCTTTGCATTGTTCACCCTTCAAGTCTAGTGGGCTCTCGTGTGAGGGGGCATGTTGAGATATATAAAACCATTAATGTAACCTCAACCAACGGCTTAAGCTTTTGGGTTGAATTGGTTCTTTAAAGTTTCGGCCAGAAGGAAGGTGGCACGGCGAGTTTTCATGGCGGCAAGGGTTTAGCCACCGCCGGTTGGGTGTTGGGGTCCATGTAACCCGATGGTTTCTGTAATATTGGTTTTGGTTGGGTGCTAATTCCATGGTGATTTTTTGTGTGTATTAATTTAATTTTTTTTTTTTGGTTAATGACCCTTTGCAGAATTCATTGGAAAAATCATAACTTTAATCGTATAATGGGTTATGAGTGATTGAAGAATGAGATCAATCATGTGAATTTATCGAGAAACGAAATTGTTGAGATTGGGGAAATGGGGTTTTAGGATATAAATGATGATGGCGAACGGGGTGGGAAAATGGAAAGGTGATCCAAAATTGTTTGAAATTCAGGAGGATGAAAATGCAGGGAAGTGAAAATGGAAGGAAGGGGTTAGATCTAATAAGAGAAGAGAATGGAATACAGAGTAGTCTCTCTGTTGATAAGGAGAAGAAGTTATTCACCACTGGTTTTGCTTCCATGGCGATTCATGTTCAGAAGGCTGAGTAAACATAAAAGATTAATTTTGTAAATTCCCTCACATTACCGGTAATATTTTACGATCAACCAAATATAGCATCATAAAAATTAACCAAATACTTCCAAGAATATTTTGGCATACGAAATAACTTTTTGGTAACATTACTAGAAAACTCACTTTCCTATCATATTCCCAAAAATCGTGATTCTCTTATAAAAGAAAAATTCTCCTCTAAAAAACGCCCCTTTATTTTCATACTTTGAATATCATCAGAAGTTTTCAATAACCAAAGAGGAGAGAAAGAAAAGCAGGGAAAGTAGAGGAGAAAGGAAGAAACGAGATAAACAGTAAAAAAATAGGAACGAGAAAAAGTGGCAGAAAGAAGAAAGTGAGGAAAACAAAGGAATATAATATGGGTTCACTTTTTTCTAGAGTCAATGTAGATAACTTATCTACATTGAGCAGCGCGAATCGTTTTGAGACGGAAATCAAAGTATTTTTGTAATTATAATTTATTTTAAGGGTTATAATTATCTTTTTCATTATAAATTTTTAACCTTTTAACTTAAAACAACGTTGTTTTAGGAACGAATATAGATAACTTATCTACATTCACTTTAGAAACATTAGAGCCATATAATATTGGGAGTAAAATCTCATTATCCTAATTTTATTCTTTTCATATGTATTTATATTTAATGTTTATATTTCAAATTTATTTCTTTCAAAGCTGTGAAGGTGTCGTTACATTGTCCAAATATTTCCTTATGAATCTTTTTTGCCCTTTTGATTTATGTTTTATTTTGGAGTTTATGAATTTGATTAATTTATGTGTACTAGTTATAAGAATGATCTTGAATCAGGACTATAGAACTAAGAAACTCTTTTGGTATTAAAAGAATATTACAGAATATGTAATATTTTATTGAATGTATATGATGTGACTAACCCACACGGGGATCATAATGGTTATAGGATAAGAGACACCTTATCATGGCTTGAACTCCATCATATAGAATTCACAAAATTTAGGCGCTCATATAATTTGAGCATTAGTCATTTTAGTGAAAGCTACACGTTCTTTTGTATGTTTGTATACAGAAACCCACAAAGGTTGAGTATGTTTGTATATAGAACCCACAAAGATTTGGGTAGAACCCACAAAGGTTTGAGTATGTCTGAATGAAGAATCCATAAAGGTATGTGCTTATATTCATGGGGAAGGGTAATGTAACAATCAATTAGTGTTACTACCAATTTTACTACTAATCAATTTTACCGTTAGATCGATTATGTTAATCCAACGTTTATATTTATTTTCATCTTAGTATGGTTATGATTCCTCATATTTAATATATTACATTTATTTTTTATGGTTATGATTCCCCATAATTAATGCGAGAAATCTTAACCATACAAAAATAGAAAAAAATTACCGTTGGATGGACTTAATCGATCTAACGGTGAAATTGATTGGTAGTAACACTAATTGGTTGTTACAATATCTTACCTATATATTTATTATTTATGATATTATTTTCTTATTATAAGCATATTTGGTATAATGATATTTTTTACTAAAGTGGTTGAATTAGTTATAGTTCAAAAATTCCAATATTACTGAGATTTATCTCACGTGTGTTTGTTTTTTATACAAACCTTTACAGAGAGTAAACATCCTAGTATGTGTATTATTAGAATAGGAAAAATATCATGATTAAAGATTATGAGAATTGCACGGAGTTCATGGAGATCATGTATACAAGCTTAGTTAAAGTTTATTCTTGATGTAAAATAGTTTAGAGACAAGAAATCAATGTATTTGACTTAGTCATATGTATAGTTAAATTTTAAGTGTATTTTATCACATGTCTTAGTTTTATCCGCGTGTGTGTTATATTCTCATTATAATTTTCGTTCTATTATTTAAAATAAGAATTAATGTAATATCCTCTATACTAGCCAATTATGGGGGATGTTACAATTTTTTTATCTAATCACTCAAATTAATTGGTTTCTTTAATTTGACAATTAATATAATTAATTGATTTTCTTAATTTTTTCCATTGTCATCTAACGTCATTACTAGATTTAAATTCAATTTTGTAATTTAAAATTAGAATTCAAATTAATTTAATAAATTTAACATTTAGATTAATTAGGTTGCGACCAACAAAGGTGGGCACAGTTGGCTAAGAGTTTGGTCCATACCCCTCAAGGGCGTGGGTTCAAACCCCGCTGGCCGATGTGAGGACTTTGTTGGTGGGTGATATGTAATCCCTCCCAGAAATCCTAGATTTTATAAATTTAACTTAAACTTTTCTGTTTCCAAAAAAAAAAAAAAAAAAAGATTAATTAGGTTGCGCCATGGATAAAGTCCCACTTGGTCCATGACACATATAATATAAATCTTTTAAAAAATTTGCATTAGATGGAATGTTTACACTTTTCAAAAGAATCCAAATCATTGTATGAATTAGACATGACTAGGGGTGTAAATATGTTAGGTTAGGTTAGGTTTAACTTAAATAGGTCAAGCCTGTGCAAAAAATAATGTGGAATCCAAATCATTGTATGAATTAGACATGACTAGGGGTGTAAATATGTTAGGTTAGGTTAGGTTTAACTTAAATAGGTCAAGCCTGTGCAAAAAATAATGTGTTTGACCTCGCCTGTTAGCCTATATAGGCCCCAAATTATAAGTTTGGTATGACCTATATTTAAAAAATAAAAACCTTGGCCTAGGCCCGTAACAATTAAAACAATAACTAAAATAATATTACTTTATTATTCAAATTTATTATAATAATAATTTCATCTATTTTATTTAAAATAAATAATATGATATAGGCCAGCCTGTATGCTTATAGGCCCGATATGCACAGGAAAAGCCTATGGCCTATTTTCTTAATAAATTTTTTAAAAGCCTAGACCTATTCTATTTTATTATTTGTAACAGGCTAAGCCTGACCTAATATAGTCTAGACCGTAGGCCCCTGTAGGTCAGCCTAATCCATTTACACACCTAGACGTGACAAAACTTTCTACAGAATGACTCTGAAATATAATATGGGTTTATATTTTCTTATGTTACATAAGAAAATAATTTTTCCTACAAACACATGAGCAGTTTCAAATCAGTTTTTTACTTTTAAAAAAATAAAATTACAAGTGGATCCCACATTAAAAATTGTATCTATAGTTGAAAACATATTCTCTTACGTAACATAAGAAATCATAAACCCATATAATATAGTGTAGATCACAACAGTGATTAAAAGACTATAATGTTTACCAAAAAAATAAAAATAAAAGACTTCAATTAAAAAAAATGAAGTAGTCCAAATGAAAGAAAGAACATACTAAGACAATAAACTAGAAGAAATAATAAGATAAAAATATTTTTAAAAAGAAATAAAATAAAATAAAATTACAATTATATGTTTCTAATATATTTAATTTTATTTTTTTATTTAGATATGTTTGATATTTGTTTTTTCATTTTTTGATCTATTTTATTAAGATGTTCTTCTCGATTATTTTTTTTAGTCTTGTGTCATCCCATCTATTAAAGATTTTCATAAAAACAAAATAAAAAAAGAGAGAGAATAAGATAGAGATATAAAGAAACGAAACATACCTAAATAAAAAGAATAAATAATCAAGGACAAAAAAAAGGAATAAATGGGAAATTTATAACTGTGATATTTTTTTTCGTTTTTTTATACATTTTCTTAATTTAGACATATTTAATTTTTTTTCACTATTTTTTTCTTTGTCTTATATTAATATTAAGTGTTCTGATTTTTCATAATATTTGATTTAATTTTTATTTTCTGCTCTATCACTTTATTTTTTTTTCATTCTAAAATAAGTAAAATATATATACTTATTGAGGAAAGTTATAGTTATAACTTTTTTTTTTACATCCTCTTACAACCATACCTTATAACCGTTGATTTCTGTCAATCAACGGTTATCATTTTAGTAAATTAAATTCATTAATTAATTATTAATTCACAATAAATGATAAACGTTGATTGACGAAAATCAATAATAATGAGATATGATTGTAAGAGATGATAAAAAAAAAATCATAAATATAACCTACTTAATTAATTTTCTGAGATGGACGTGAATGAAAAAGGCCACATGGATGATTTAGAAAAAAAAATAGGGATTAAAAGCAATAATAATACCAAAGTGTGATTTTTCAACTTTTCCTAAAAAAAATAAAAAAATAAAAAATTGAATGCCTTTTTTAAGGCGTGGGATTCCTCTGTATCAATATCATCAATTCATCGATCATCCTCCTTCTTATCTATCGTACGCTGCTCAACCCTCTCCTCTCTCGAGGGTTTTCCCTTCTTCTTTTTTTTTTTGTTTTTTATTTTCCTTTAGTTTTATTTTCCTTATCTATCAATTAGTTAGGTTATTTATTCTCTTGTCTACTCGCTACTGTAACCCTAATCTCAAAATAGTCAAAGCTTTTCGTTCCCATCATCAACACAATCGCCCTTAAAGTTGAAGATGGAGCATCACCAACAGCAACAGTGGTTAAAGCAACATGCGATGATGCAACAATCACTCTATCATCACCCCGCTCTCATTACACACCCTCAGGTTCCTCTTCTTTACTCTTTCATTACTATTTTTCATTTTTAATTGAATCATGTGCATTACTCTAAATATGTGTTTTTTCTTTCCCTGTTTTGTTAGTACATATTCTGCAGCTGATAAAATTCTACTTTTCTATTATTTGAATAATATTGCGAGCCTTGTATTATTTATTTATTATTATTATTTTTTTTTTTAAGATATGTGAAAGCTACCTTAGGTTTTGTCAATGATTGGGTTATTTGCGTTTTGTTTGATTAGATTAGTTACTGGTGAGGAGAGAATAGTTTTTTTTTTTTTTTTTTTGCTTCTAGAGTTACTTTCTTTTTTCCTTTGGATTTTTACATTTTTATTTTGCAGATAGAACCTATCTTGAGTGGAAATCTGCCTCCTGGCTTTGATTCAAGTACATGCCGCAGTGTGTGAGTCTTAACAGATATTTTCTTTTCTTTCCCTTTGTTTTTCTCCTAAGATTTATTCAATTTTTGTTTTTTGTTTTTTCCCCTCCATGTTTTGATACCTTTACCAACATCAACATCAACAACACCTTAATCCCAAATTAATTGGGGTCGGTGGTAGATGAACCCAAATGAAAGATACAAAAAGGTTGAAAAAAGAAACATAAAAGTAAAAATAAAAATAAATAAATAAATAGAATAGTAATAATATATATATATAAATATAAAAGTAAAAGTAAAAAAGAAAGGGAAAAGAAGAAGAGGGGGAACGAAGGGGAAAAGGTCTAAAAAGGGACCATGTGGAACATAGGAATAACAACGGGTCTAACCCTCCCATGCTTATAGCTTTTCTCCATTCCGTTCTAAGGCATACCGTTTGCCAATCTATATCCCACTCCATTAAATCTTGTTTTACTACCTTCCCCCAAGTAAGTTTCGGTCTACGTCTACCACTTTTTGTGTTGAGCTCTTGGTAACAAAATTTTGTTCTTATGGGAGCATCCAGGGGCTTTCTCATTACGTGCCCAAACCACCTCAATCTTGTTTTGATACCTTTACCAAAATAAAAAATAAAAAAAATAGATGCCTTGAGTAACTTGTTGGCCTCATTGCCTTTGAGATAATCTCTAGGTGTAAATTATTTGCAAATTTTTATATCGGTTTCTATTTATATATTTGACCTTTTGCCATTCTGTTCCTTTTGTCTTGTTATGCAAGCTTATGCTAAATGATGTAGGCCTATTCATTTTTTTCCTTTCCTTTCAAATTTTCATTTTCAATTTCTAATTGCTTTGGAGGAAATGCAGTTATGTTGGCAACATTCATCCTCAAGTTACAGAGGCCCTTCTTCAAGAGCTTTTCTCAAATGCGGGCCCTCTTGAAGGGTGCAAACTCATTAAGAAAGAGAAGGTAAGTTTTGTTTTATAATTATAATTTATAAATTTATAAGATGTTTTTAAAGTGAAAATCAAAGGAAGGATAGAGTCCCTGATACATGTTACCTGTTGTAAATAAAAAGTTGTTGATTGCGCAAAAGATTTTGGATAGGTAATAGGAAATTACAAATGTATGTTTTCCATGCTATGCTTGTGCTTATAGCAATTGCATCATATTCATGATGATCTGCTTTTATTGTCTTCTGCAGTCATCCTATGGCTTTGTGGACTACATTGATCGCAGTTCAGCTGCTTTTGCTATTGGAACTCTCAATGGGAGGAACATGTGTGTAGAAATCTTTCTCTTGTTCATTTGAGTTCTGTTGCAGTACAAATTTTTCTTGTTTCATATATTAATATGTTGAGTGCAGTTTTGGGCAGCCTATTAAAGTTAACTGGGCTTATGCTAGCAGCCAGAGAGAGGATACATCAGGTTTTACTTTTGCTGACCCTGTACTTTCTCCTTTTAGCACTGTGTTTTATAATTTATATTTATTTTGTAGAATGAAAACTAACCTATCTTCTTTCTTTGGATTCAGGTCACTTCAATATTTTTGTTGGTGATCTGAGCCCTGAGGTTACTGATGCTACACTGTTTGCTTGCTTCTCTATATATTCTAGTTGTTCGTAAGTTTCTCTGTGCCCTTTTCAATATTCTTTTCACTTGTTATGTTGTTATCCTTGTTTTCTAGCAGTATTTTATGTCTGAAGTGCTTGCAAGTGAATGTATATCTGAATTCAATTCCTGTTATCATGACACTTGTGATACATTGGCTATAGAGATGCAAAGGTCATGTGGGATCCGAAGACCGGCCGTTCCAGGGGATTTGGTTTCGTTTCCTTTCGGAATCAGCAGGCATGAATTTCCCCCCATTTATTCTGTTTTCTTACTGTCTTTTGGGTTTTCTATGTGTTTATCTAGTGATAATTGTATCTTGGTTTCCTTTTTTGATTGATCAGGATGCCCAAAGTGCCATAAATGATCTAACTGGTAAGATGGGTTTATGACTTCAGTGCTAGTTGTTGAAGAGTGTGTGTGTGAAATCTTCAATACTGTATCATTTAATTTCTGAGCTGTTCTAAAAGGGGCGACCCAGTTCAAATACCCACTTCGTGAGTGTCTGGGGAAGGGAATACTCTAGGCAGTCTTTCCCCTGCTTTTTGCAGAGAGACTGATTCGAACCCGCGACCTGACACACCACGGCAAGCAAGCTTACCGCTGAGCCAAACCGACCCTTCAATTTCTGAGCTGTTCTATAAAACAAAAATTATTTAAGTACCATATCCTGCAGCAAGGTCCAAATATGTTCTATACTTCACTATTGCTTTTGATATGAATTGGATGGAAATTTGATATATGTGTAATCCCCATTCAATCTCTTAATCAATATATTATGATATCAATTTTTATGGGATGTTGGTTTCATTAAAAGAAAGAATATTAGATATATTATTGTGTTAGAGGTCTTGTTAGGAGTGTTTGTGGTAAGAATACACTCATTATGCGGGTGAACTCTAGGAAAGGCCACAAAGGATTGGGCCCCCCATTTGCTGATCATGATGTGTGACTCATTAGTGGGAAAAGCGGTTACTAGTAGGTTGAGGGTTAGAGAGAGTTAAATAGGGAGAGAAGGGGGACTATTAGATAGGCTATTTGTTAGAAAGGATTTGGGAATTGGGAGATTTGTGCCTCTCGAAAGCACCATAACTATCTTTCTATTTCTGTAGGTCTGTAATTTTTCTCGTACACATGCCTGTGAATTTGTTCCAACATAAGAGTGCTTTAATACAATTTTACCCATATGTTTGTCGAGTTGTTGTAATTTTTGTTCTAGTACTAATCAATTGGTATCGGAGCTCTCTATCTGCGACCTGTGGTAATAGAAAAAAATGATTCCAAAATTTGATCGTGAAGAATATTGGTAGCTGATCAACATGGAGCAATATTTCCAAAAAAGTGGAACGCAAGAAGCAAAGGAGGTTGCAGAAGCTGTAAGGGGACTGAGAGGACATGCTTGGATTTGGTATGATATGCGGAGTTATCTCCATCCTAACGCAACATGGTTGGGCTTATTAATGGCAATGCTCAAGCGTTTTCAAGAATTTGTACCTTTCTGAGGAGGAAGCAAAATTGAAGTTTTTAAAATTGAAAATGGAGGTGAAGAAGTCTTCAATGAAGAATTCGGAGACCTACCATGTTCATACTAGGAATGATGAGGAGTTGGAGGAGATAGAAGGATATCCCTAGTCCGCAAACTAGAAGAAACTCCATAATAAAACTAAAG
Organism: Gastrolobium villosum; assembly: GCA_032173675.1. Classification (NCBI taxonomy): domain Eukaryota; kingdom Viridiplantae; phylum Streptophyta; class Magnoliopsida; order Fabales; family Fabaceae; genus Gastrolobium; species Gastrolobium villosum. The sequence goes on from JAVKPL010004280.1 coordinate 73,619, forward strand.
AAAGAGTCGTGATAATGGGTGTATGAGCACCGACATCATCATCACCTCCAGTAGAGGTAACCAACCCACCTCCCAACACCCAAGCCACCAGACTACCCTCCATTCTCTACCCATCTAGATTCAATCGCTTGAACAATGGATATGGATACACTCACACCAGCAAAACCCGACCCAAAGAATCCACCTCAAATTGATCCAAAACTTGATCTGAATCCATGACCTAGACCCAAACTCGATCTTGAAACCGATCCGAATCCAAACACCGACCCGAAATTGAATATTGCATCATCACTGTACCTTAAAGACATGGATGAACATGGGGGAGAGCATTCTGCCGTACCGACACCCATGGCAACAACCATGTCTCAGTCAACGAGCTTGGTAGAGTTTTCCAAACACTTGTGATACGACCCTTTCGAAGATGAGGGTGTACAGTAGGCAACGATTCAGGGGATCAACACAATAGTGAATGGCATTTCTGTTACACACAGTTAGCATAGAATGTGATAGTGGAGTAAAAAGGGTACTTTTATATTGGAGTGGGAGAGGCATTTTTGTGATCATCTTTGGGCTTTGGAAACCTTTGGCTTTTGGGAGAGATCAGAAGTTCTCTTAAGTCTTCTAAAATTATCCTTTCTTTTACTTGTTCCTTTGTAATTTTGCTTCAAATTTTTATCTGTATTTTCTGTTCTGATAGGTTGTCATCTGCAGTGGGTTATTTTCCAATTTGAACATCAATACAATTCACAGATTCCTTTTATAATTGGTGTATTGATTGTTAATTCCTTTTTTTAGCCTACTGTTGAGTTGTTCATATCAACTTCAATCCAACGTGCATCGTGATCGGCGCGTCATGTTTTGCATTGGAGTGATGTAAGGCAGCAACAAAAGACACAGACTCATTGGGAGCTGAACAGGTGAGGGTGAGAGCATATGTTCGATCCTACCCAGTACCACCTTTGGGAGCGGTTTAAAGCCTTAATCCTGGACTCGACCCTAATCGGATTAGTACCGAAGCTATGAACCAATGGAATATTTCCAAAAAAGAAAAAACTCATTCAAAGAAGAAAACTAGGGCTGAGATGGTATGTGGTCAATTTGGGAGTCAGGCCCAAGTTACCGTCAAGTTTATGCAAGTGGAACAAAAAAACTTGATTTCTGTTGTACATCTAGTGCCACAATTCAAGCTCCTCAGCTTGACTTAGAAGCAGTGACAGATGGCTGTAGTTCAAAGTTGAAGAGTCAGTTTTGATGCTTTCTAAGACCAGAATCAATTAGAGCACAACGAGATTCTGTTAGTCCAGACAAGAAAAGGGCGAAGTTCAGAGCTTTTAACAAGGCAGCTGCTGTTCGTGATGAATTTGATTCAGCTAGCCCACCCTCAAGTACTACAATAGATAGATCTGAAGGCGGGTCACAGTGTTGAAAAGGTGTATAACTTGGTGTAAAGAACCACTTCAACCCAAACCCTTAAGGTGTTGGGTGAGGGCCTTTTCAATGGTTTATATTATTCTCTAACACTCCTCACGCAAGAGCCCTTTGGGCTTGAAGTGTGGATATTACACAGACCCAATTTTTGATTTACCTTTATTTATTTTAATTCCACTAGAAAGTGGGGGAGGTGGGGATCAAACTTGTGACCTTGTGGTCATTGAGGTTCTGATACCATGTAAAGAACCACTTCAACCGAAAACTTTAAGGCGTTGGGTGTGTGCCTTTTTAATGATTTATATTATTCTCTTAACACTTGGTATTGTTAACAATAAAGAACAAGCGTCGTTCCAGGGAAGAACATGTAGATGGTGTTCGGAGACATGGGAGGACAGGATGCAGGTTTACTTCCTGAAGGTTGTTGGTGCCAATGGCATCTGAGAAGCTTGGAAATATAGTACCTGCAAAACTAAGGAGCGCAAGACTAGGATCTGATAAGAATCAAAACTAGGCATGTTGTCCACCAAACTGGAAACTTTCTGATCGTAAAGCCTATGCACGTCAAAAACCTGCTGCTATTAATGCAACACTTTTTTTTGGGGTCAGAAGATGAACATGAAAAGATGCACATGAAAAGCTAGTGGCTGCTGTAAAGGGTGCCATCAATTCTTCTTGCGTCTTTTCCATCTAATCTGGCTGTAAATTGGTGCCTTTCTTCGGTTTGATATTTGAGGAGGATATTATTCCTGGAAGCATGCCCTTCATTTTTAAAGTCTATATCGGAGGAGGGATTCTTTAAGGTATTTAAGCTTGTTGAAAAAGATGTCTTTCAAGAAGGGGGATCATTAAATTTCTACAGTTGCTAAGCCTTGATGATCAGCTGTTGGAAAATGATGATGTCATTAGGGAAGAAGGGCAAAGGGACTCCGGTGGGAGCACTTATGCTTTAATTATAAGTTGGCCCTTATATTTCTCGCATTGGGATCTCGGGGTAGGGATTTTCGCTGGTTAACCCTCACCTTGAGGCTTGAGGACAAGGTGAATCTTTTGGGGGGAAGTATTGATAAGAATACACTCATTATGTGGGTGTACACTAGGGACAGTCCCCCATGTGCTCATCATGCGTGACTCATTAGTGGGAGAGGTGGTTACTGACAGATTGAGGGTCAGAGAGAGAGAGAGTTTAATAGGGAGGGAAGGGAGACTGTTAGGTAGGCTATTTGTTAGGAAGGATATGGGAACTGGGAGAGACCTGTGCCTCTCGAAAGCACTGGAACTATTTTTCTTTCTATTTCTTTAGTTTTGTAATTTTTCTCATGCACATGCCTCTGAATTTGTTACAATATCAGAGAGCTGAATACAATTGCACACATATGTTTGTCTAATTGCTGTAATTTCTGTTCTGATTCCTATCAGTTTGTCCCAGTTGTACTTATTAATATATTAGTATACATAGATGTATTTAGTGTTTATTACGTATCAGTCCATCATACAGTTATTTAGAATCCTATCAGTTAAATTTATTTGTGGGAAAGGTGGAGAGACTCAAATCCGAAACTGAATTAGTCGGCCGTTAGGGTTTTTGACACAGCTTGGCATCTACCAAAAAAAAAGTTACTTTATAATTTATAGCTTGTAGTTTATTACTTTAATTAACAGCTTCCATTGTATCTGAATTTTTCTCTATTCCTGAATATCAGGAAAGTGGCTTGGAAATAGACAGATTCGTTGTAACTGGGCCATGAAAGGGGGTAATGCCAATGATGACAAGCAGAGTTCGGATTCCAAAACTGTTGTGGAGTTAACAAATGGAACATGCGGTGAGCTTTTGATTATGGTGTCTTTTTATAATTTGCAGTTGACTTTAGATGTCATGCAATTCTTGTTTTCATTGCCTGTTTCTGGAAGCACTTGTGAAGTGCATAATAGTTGCTGGTGAAAATGGTTACTGATTCACTGTCATTAATATAATTGAATTGAAAGTAATTCGTCACACTGTCGCTATTTGGACATCATTTCATATCCATATGGAATGCCTGACTACCTTTTTGTTTGGCTTCTTATATAGCACACTGTTTGGTTTATCTTCTGTGCGTATATCATGGTTGATATATTTAATTTTAGTGCACACATATTTTTCCATCAAATGGTGATTGGGTATTTGGCCCATCCAACGGGACTGTCTCAAACTTCATTCTGATCTCAAAAGGCTGTTTTGTCTAAAGTAAATATTGCATGCTTTTGTGTTGAAGGGCAAGCCCCCAGTGCACAAGCTCTCCAGTTTTGCGAGGGTAGGGGTGAAAGTCGATTATACACAACTTCTTCCCCCCCCCCCCCCCCCCCCCCCCCCCCCCCCAAAAAAAAAAAAAAAAAAAAAAAAAAAAAAACACATGCCAAAAGGCTGTTTCCTTACATTTGTGCTGAAAGTGAAATTTGTTTCCCAAACAAAGTTGTTCCTTCTCTCATCTCTGCAAAGTGCAAACCCACTTTTGAGCAAAATAAAGTTCACAAAAAGAACTTAATCTGAGATCATTTTGCAAAATCTAATCCAATTCACTCAGTGGCCTGATTGTATATTTTACTTGGTTAATGATCTTTCCTTAATAGTTAGCTGGTTTTTTTGGTCGCAGAAGAAGGCCAAGAAATGACTAATGATGACTCTCGAGAGAAGAATCCTCAATATACTACTGTTTATGTTGGCAATCTTGCTCCAGAGGCAAGGATAAGTATTCTTTTATGCTAGGTTTTATTTATCTTATTAGTTCATTATAACTAGCTTTTATTTTTATGGCAATTCAAATGTGATGGTATGAACTAGTCTTGTAGCTATGTGCAAATATGGAGAGTGCTTAACTACTTGATACTAGAGTACCCAGTTCTGTTTAGTGAGTTGTGTAAAATATGGGTAGTCTAGTTCTTTTGATAATTGGTGGGTACGGGAGATTAAATGGAGAAAATAAATCATTATAGCAACAGGTAAAAGTGGAACAGAGAACACTGTACTTGTATTCCGTATAGTGTTTCTGGAAAATTTACAGAATAACAATGGAAACATTAAATGTAAAAGGAAAGAAAATACCCTAGACACTTGGAGAGGACAGCTCTCCCAATAATTTTACCCAAATTCCTCGATACCTTTTTTTCCTTCCCCACCCAATTTTCCCACCTCAGAATATTCCATAACAAACTCATTCACACACCCATGTTTATTCCACGTCAGCACATTACTCTTTTAGATCCCATGCAGCTTTTTCTCTTCTTCTATTGTATACCCTTTTAAAGGGTGGCCTATGATAAATTCAGTTTGTTCTGAATTCGCATTCTTGCAGTTCTCATAAGCTGTGAAATTGCAGGTTACTTCTGGTGATCTTCATCGTCAATTTCTTGCCCTGGGCGCTGGAACTATTATAGATGTTAGGGTGCAACGGGACAAAGGTTTTGGTTTTGTGAGATTTAGTACACATGCTGAAGCAGCTTTTGCCATTCAGATGGGTAATGCTCAGGTCCTGTTTGGCAAACCCATGAAGGTACATTACTATTGTGATGATATTTATTTGTCAACAAGTCAATGTTGTATGTCTGATGGTGCTGTGTACTATTGTTGTATGTCTGATGGTGCTGTGTACTATTTTATGCCCTTTTGTTCAGAGGTGATGTGTTCATGGGATCTTACTTGGGCGCTATCAGAAAAATAAAATAAAAATCTTTGACTGATTGAATTTCCTCTAGATATTTATTATATTTTGTATGTTTTTTTACCAAGGTTGTCATGTAAGATGCCAATTGTGTTGTTCGTTGTCAAAAATCATTGTTCCCAAAAGGATCTTAACACCATATGTTGATGATATATTTTGATTTTTCAAACTCAAAAAGGTTCTAGAAAATTTTGTATCTAATATTTGTAATTGATTTATTGCAGTGTTCATGGGGTAGTAAGCCTACCCCACCGGGAGCAGCCTCTACTCCCCTTGCACCACCAACTGCTGCACAGGTGCCAGGCTTTTCACCCACTACACTAGCAGCATATGAACGCCAAATGGCCTTGAGCAAAATGGGGAGTGCTCATGCTCTCATGCATCAGCAGGGTCAGCATGCTGCTCCTGGGGCTGGTTATGGTGCAGGATTCCAGAATGTTGCGTCTAATCAGCATCTAATGCACTATCAGTAAAATAGATTGTTGGGACCACCTTTATGTTAAAAGAAGTGAAGGTTGAAGTCTTTTGAACCTCTGCCATACCCTTATACTGTTGTGTTGTAGTTTTTTAAGCTTGTCCATTTATCATGTTTTATAAGGAATTTCTTTGGGTACATATTTTGTCTCATGCATCAGGTAATTTCCAAAGCTTAGGGGGACGAACCAATTTAATCGGTGATTTGTCCGGTTCATTTGTCCCTTAAAACCAACTGTTTAAAAATTGAGTTGAGCTAGACGCACAAAAAACTGGGATAACAGGTTTTGGTTTTGGTTGTTTGATATTATTATTAAAGCAAAACATCTTCATGTCAAGCCTTGTGTTGCATCGACATGGGACGTGACATTTCAATAAGTTAATTTTTAAAAATGTTAGATTTTAATAAGTTAGGACATGTTTTGATATTAAATAATATTTTTAATACATTTAATATGATCTATATTTAACACAGTAATTTATATTAAGTCATATTAATTAATTAAATATTTAAATTTTAGAATATAAATATAAAGTAAAAATATTTTTTCATTTCTTATTAATTTTCCGTATCAAATTTTATGAGAAAATATTTGATTTATAAATTAATTTTTTATATTTAGTTAAAGATTTAAAATATTGATCGTGTTTCAAAAAATATGTTAGAGCGTTGATTGTGTGTAAAAAAAAATATTAATCGCGTATCGGAATATGTCACAATTTTTTTTTAAATGAAGCGTGTCTGTGCTTCTTTGTCCAAGCCTGCTGTGTTGTCAAGAGGTTTTGCTTTGTTGCTCACAAGGCTAACCAAGAGGCTTTGTTGCTTGGTGATCAGACCAAATACAATATGAGTTAGCCAAACTGTATCGGCTAAATCACACACGGTTGAAATGAGAAGGCCTTTGGGGTGATCTGTGTTCTGGGCTTGAGGTTGTTGATGATGATGTGAGGACTCTAGTTCTCCTTTGGAGTGTTGAGTCTGACTGTGGGTACCTGCAATGACACTCTGACGCTCAAGTCAGTATCAATGGCAAGTGTATGTGTATTCTTACTGAATTAGATGATCATACATTGGCATGTATCCTCTATTTATATAGTGGTTCTGATGCCGCCTTGGGGAGGGGGTATGGCCTCTGATTGGCCGTTCAAGGATTGTAGGTTCGGTTAGTGCCTTAATAGCCTTATCTCTTAATGCCAAGCTACCTTGACAGAGTAGTGGCAAGCTGGTGCTGTCCTCTATCTATTTGCTCAATGGCGCAGTGGACCTTTATAAGTTCATGTGTTTGCTTCCTTATCTCTGAAGTTATGTTAAAGGGCGGTTTCATGCGCGACGGTGGCATCGCGCCCTGTTATGCGTGATGGAAGCCATCACACCTCACCCAGGGCTTTACTGGTTTGGGTCTTGCCCTTATATATGCGGGCCTTTGATGGTCTTATCATATTTTATCCAGATCACTTGGTTTTGCTGCTTCGTTACGAGCAGGGGAAATGTAATCCTTACTATTCAGTTCGGTTTTCTACACCAAATTGAATCGAATTAAAAAATTCGATTCTTAAATTGATTAGAAAAAAATGTGGTGCTGTTGGTTTGGGTTGCAATTCAGTTTTGCTCATTTGGTTTTTTTTCATACGCTTAAATGAGTATGGTTCGGTTTAGTTCATGTTTAGCTCAAATTGAACCAAATTGATAAAATGGTTCGCTTTTGCATAAATCATGCATGAAAGTAGAGCACGATCCGAACGTGCATGGCTTGCGTTTCACCACCGGTGCTATAAGATTCTGTACAAATACTTTGGAACATTAATAATTAACTTAAGCTATAATTACGATAATTTAGCAGTTACTTTACTAAAATTAAATTAGGGATTTATAAACATAATGTTACAAGAAAAGCACTACATCATGTCATAGAAACACTTAAAGTAACTACTAAATTCAATAATGCTTACACAATTGCCCAATCAGCCTTGGGTTATAGCAATTGTGGAGCATTTGACTTTTGGGATATTAGTGTGGAGCATTTGGAGGAGTATAAACACTTGGATTTTTGAAGGAAAATTCAATAATGCTTACACAATTGCCCAATCAGCCTTGGGGTATAGCAATTGTGTCAAGCATACAACTAACACTCTCCATGCAGCAGGTCTTCAACCGAGAAACAGGATAGAGAAGACGATAACTTGGTCTTGTCCTCCGTTAGGATGAGTTAAACTTAATGTTAATGGGGCTAGAGCTGGTAATGGGAACAGATTAGGATGTGGAGGTGTTATTCGTGACCCATCCGGAGCTTGGATTATCAGTTTCTGCAAGAATTTGGGGCCAGGTACTGTTTTACATGCAGATTTATGGGCTTGTTTGGAATGTTTGCGTTTAGCTTGGGAAAAGGGATTTAGAAGAGTGTGGCTAGAAGGAGATTCCCTCTCAGCCCAACAGATTATATCTAATGGGTGTCATCAGGATCACCCTTCGTCGAGCTTGGTGCAACGTATTAGAGGAATGTTGCAAAGATGCTGGCAGGTGCAGATTTGTCATGTCCACCGTGAAGGAAATAAAGTAGTTGATTTCTTAACTTCTCATGCGTATAGCTTTCCCTGGGATGTGCAAGTCTTTGATGACCTTCCTCCTGACTGTCTTCAAAGTTTATACAGCGACACTATAGGTGTTCGCTGGGCTAGGTTTTGTACTTAGGCCTTTTTGCTATTTTCTTCATTTCCATTATCTTAAAAAAAAAAGAAACACTAAAAGTGGGTCCCATTGGTTTTTCAAAAATAAAATAAAAAAACAAACAAACATGACACACCAGGGATTGAAAGCCCATTAAATTATAAGGTTTAATTTACCCAAAGTTTAAATGTGAACGAATGATTTGTAACATTAATTTTAATTTATTAATATTAAAATAGTCTTTTTCGAAAAACATCCCAAAATCAAAGAAAAGGAGAAAGAGATGAACGAGAGAGAGAAAGGGAAGTCATTCAGAGAATGCAAGAGAGAGAGAGAACTAAAACATCTGATATATTTCTTGAATTGATATGAACAGTACACGTTGCTCTTTTATAGAGCTATATTAATGACACGTCATTGATTCTATTTGAACAGAATCAGTTTCATACTAACTAATCTTTACTTGTGCTATTACAAAGGTACCCTCAGCTGATAATACAAAAATACCCTTATGTGTTACTTTACTCTAATAGCCCCTGCAAACTCAGGGTGGATCAGAAAGAGAGTAGAGATCAGTAACACTGAGTTTGTCTCTGAGAGCAGCAAACCGTGAGGCTGAGAGGCTCTTAGTCAAGGTATCAACAATTTGATCAACAGTAGGAATGTGACATACGCGGACATCCTTAGCCAGAACACTTTCCCCAACAAAAAAGATATCCAACTCCATGTGCTTTGTGCGAGCATGGAGCACAGGATTGTGGGACAAAGATACTGTGCTGAGATTATCACACAGTATGAGGGGAGTAGTAAACCGAATGTGAAGTTCACTAAGAAGTGACTTTAACAAGAGAACCTCAATTGTGGCAAGAGCTAGACTGCGATATTCAGCTTCAGTGCTTGAACGGGCAATTAGTTATTGCTTCTTAGACCACCAGGAGATCAGATTCGAACCAAAATACACACAAGCACCAGAAGTTGATCTACGGTCATCAGGGTCTCCAGCCCAATCAGCATCACAGAAAGCTGTAATAGAGAAGGGATGACTAGGATGACAAGGCTGTAATAACATACGATGCTGAATAGTGCCTCTAAGATACCGTAATATTCATTTAACAGCAGTCCAGTGATCCTCAAGGGGCTGAGCCATAAATTGACAAGCCTTGTTGACAACAAAACTAATCTCGGGCCTGGTGAGTGTGGCATACTGCAAGGCTCCAACAATTGAGCGATAGAAGGAGGGATCAGGATGATAGTTAGAACCATATCTGGATAACTTGCAACCATAGGGAAGAGGAGTAGAGATGCCCTTTGCCTCAGCCATGTTGGCTTTAGTAAGCAGGTTGCAAACATATTTGGACTGTGAGAGAAAAAGTGCACCAGAGAAGGTCTTTTTAACCTCAATACCAATAAAGAAATCAAGATCACCAAGATCCTTCAAGGCAAAGGCAGTATTCAGATTCTGGATCACCGATTGAAGGAGAGTAGCATCCTTTCCAGTGATGATGATATCATCCACATAGACTAAAAGAAAGATGCAGCGATTGGACTTGCGGTAGAGGAAGAGGGATAGATCACATTTGCTTGCTGTAAAGCCAAGATAAAGCAAAGAGAACTTAAGCTTGTCAAACCATGCCCTTGGTGCCTGTTTCAAACCATAGAGAGCCTTATGAAGCCTGCAAACAAGAGATTTATCAGAAGATTCAAAACTAGGAGCTTGATTCATGTACACCTCTTCTTCTAAGATGCCATTGAGAAAGGCATTGTTGACATCTAATTGCCTTATCTGCCAACCAAAGGAGATGACAATGGTAAGTATGGTCCGAATGGTAATAGGTTTGACAATTGGGGAGAAGGTTTCAGTGTAGTCAAAACCAGCTTGTTGGTGAAACCCTTTAGCCACTAGTCGTGCCTTATATCTGCTGATAGTCCCATCTGGATTCTCTTTAATTCGGAAAACTCACTTACAACCAATAGCCATTCTATTTTTGGGAAGTGGAACCAAGGTCCAGGTACTGATGGCTTGAAGGGCTTGGAATTCAGATTGCATGGCAGCAAGCCAGTGGGGATTACAAATAGCTTGCTTGACTGATGTAGGTTCAAGGGTGGTGAGAAGAATGCGTGGTATAAGGGCAGACTTAGAGCGAGTAATGATGGAATGACCAGAAGAGGGAGAAAGAGTGCCAGAAGGGACATATTCTGAACCAGAACTGATGTTGGAAGATTAAGAAGAAGTAAGTAAAGGACAAGATAAAGGAGTACCTGAATTACCTGAAGGTGTGTGCTCACTGTGGGAATGTGAAGTGCATGCTGTTGTGGAGGATGATGAAGGTGACAAGCTGAGTGGGTAAAATCAGAAGGAGAAGTGACTGGGAGAGGAGAATTACACTGATGTACAATAGTTGCAGTGTTGGGATCAACAGGGTGTGAGCTAGAAGAAGCAGAGGATGACAGCTGATGACCAAAGGAGGAAGAATTTGTATGTAAAGGTGAGGATGGAACCAAGGGAATTAAGTTCGTAACAGGTTGTGAAATATGACAGACAGTGTGAGGGGAAGGTACTGTTGTCCAGGAAGAATAAGGGAATTTTGTTTCATTGAAGAGTACATCTTTGGAGATAAATAAATGACCAGAAGATTTCAAGCATTTATACCCTTTATGATTGGGAGAGTAACCAAGAAATATGCACTCACTGCTTCTAAAATATAATTTATGGTTGTTGTAGGGTCTCAAGAATGAGAAACAGGCACAGCCAAAGACCTTAAGGCTCGTATAGTCAGGAGTGGATTTGTAAAGCTTGGTGAAGGGTACTTCAAACTTTAATGCAGCAGTTGGAAGACAATTAATGAGATTAACTGCTGAAATGAATGCATGATCCCAAAATTTGATGGGTAGAGATGCATGAGCAAGCAATGTGAGACCGGTTTCAACTATGTGACGATGTTTCCTCTCAACCACTCCATTTTGTTGATGAGTGTGGGGACATGTGATCCTATGAACAATACCCTGTTGTTTTAAAGTTTGATGAAAGGATCGAAATTCTCCCCCCCAGTCATTTTGGAGGGCTTTAATAGAGGACTGAAAGTGATTGGATACAAGAGCTTGAAATTGAGAAAATATAACTAATGCCTTAGATTTTTATTTGAGAGGAAAGATCCAGGTGTATCTGGAGTGGGCATCCACAAAGGATATGTAGTATTAAAAGCCTAAAGTAGATGTCATAGGGGCAGGACCCCACAGATCACTAAATATTAAATCAAAAGGTTTGTCATAAACTGTGGTAGATGATGGAGAGTGTAATATATGTATTTTACCCAAACAACAAGCTGAGCAAAATTTAATATCATTTTTATTTGGAATGGGGAGATTACAAGACCTCAAGACAGAGTTAAGAGCCTCAGTATGAGGATGACCTAAATGACAATGCCATAAGGAGTACATATATGAGGAAGCTACAGCTCTCTGTTGACTAGAGGTTACATTTATGGAAGACTTCGAAATTATACTAGAAGAAATAGGACTATGACCTATATCTGTATTACAAAAAGACAGTGAAGTAAGATGACAATTCTGTCTTGAGTTGGGAGTGAGACAGATTTCTTGGAAACGATATAAACCATCTGAACCCAAGTCACCTTCTAGCAGCAATTCATGAGATTCCTGTGATTTCACACAACAAGTAAATGGGTGAAATTCAAAATAGACTCCATTATCCTTAGCAAATTTACTCACACTAATGGGGTTTTTGGTAATAGAAGGGACAAGTAATAGATTATTAAGGTGTAGTTGAGTGTGTGGTTGAAAAGGAGAAGGAAAGGAGGATAAACCAGTAGCATTAACCCTTATACCTTGGCCATTCCCTATATAGACTTGATCTGCTCCTGACAACTGAGTGCTTTGTAGAAGATTTTGAGGATGATTTGTGACATGATGAGAGGCTCCTGAGTCTGGATACCACTCAATAGCTTGGACATTTTGAGGAGTTAGCAAGAGTCCTTGTCCCTGTGAGGCAGCATTACACTGTGGTTGAGGCATGTGCTGAAGTTGATTTGGTGTGAGTTGATTAGCTGTGAGCAGCATTTGAGGAGGATGTGCAGGAGGTCGAATGTACTGATGTGGCCTTCGAAAGGTCTGTGGAGGAACAGGAAAATAGTGTGGAGCTTCAGATGAGAATGATTCAGGTGCAAAATTATCATTAAACCTGTACCAGCAGCTTTGAACACTATGTCCAAATTTGTAACACAACTGACATTGCACGTTGTTGCGTCCTCTACCCCTTCTATTTTTGTTATTACGAACAAATGACCTTCCTCTTCCTCTACTGAATCCATATGATCTTTGGCTGTGAAAGTTTTGGTCATGATTCTGCTGAATTTGGTCATGATTCTGCTGAATAACACCAAACGGAGTTCTTCCAGATACCGAGTCATCCTGCTGATCAGTAGTAGTTGTTGTTTGCACAACATTCACAGACATTGATTCAGCAAGGAGTGTTTCATTCTACTTGGTTAGCATCTGTTCATAAGACATCAGCTTAACTCGTAAATCATTTATTGAGTAAGGATTCTCACAGATGTGACAAAGGGATTAAACTCCACAGGAAGACCAGCCAAGATGATTTCGGTTTGTTCTTCAAAGGATACAGGACTCTTGATAGCTTTTAGTTCATCACACAATGATTTGAAGCGCCTGAGATATTCAGCAGCTGATCTTCCACCTTTCTTCATGGTTCGAAGCTCAGATCTAAGCTGATGAGCTTTAGATCTCATCATTCCTTGGAAGAATCTGTGGATCTGGTCCCATGCTTCGTATGCATGATTGACTCCTAGGATCTCATTCAGTATATCTTCAGAAATCATTGATAGAATCCATGAAAGAAGCATCTGATCTTGACGAATCCATTTAGTGTATGCAGGGTTGACTGCTTCATTAGCTCGATCTTATTCAGATTCGTACTGTAGAGGAACTTTAGGGTTCACAAGAAATTTTTGGAGTTAATGAGAAGTGATGACAGGTTCAACAACCTGATTCCATAGAAGAAAGTTGCTCTCAGTTAGCTTGACTGAGATCGAGTGGTTGAACAGTGACGGAGATGACGAAGAGCGAGCTTCTGTTGTTGCGTTTGACGAAGATGGCGATGCGGAAGCCATAGTGAACATGTTCGTATCAGGCCCTCAGGATTAAAGCTCTGATACCATCAAAGAAAAAGAGAAAGAGATGAACGAGAGAGAGAAAGGGAAGTCATTCTGAGATTGCAAGAGAGAGAGAGAGAGAACTAAAACATCTGATATATTTCTTGAATTGATAGGAACAGTACACGTTGCTCTTTTATAGAGCTATATTAATGACACGTCAATGATTCTGTTTGAACATAATCAGTTTCATACTAACTAATCTTTACTTGTGCTATTACAAAGGTACCCTCAGCTGATATTTCAAAAATACCCTTATGTGTTACTTTACTCTAATACAAAATTATATAATTTGTCTAAAACTATAATCCTTAAAGAAAAATGCTTTTATATACATAAGGAGCAGTGGTGTACTTAGAGCAATGGTAAATTGTAAAAAGTTTAGGCCACAATTATAATAGCGATTAGGGCAATGGTAAATTGGTAATGGAGGCGGTGGTGAGCTAGTGGTGGAGACAAGGCTAACAGATGTGAATAAAACTGATTTCATTCAATTAATGAGAAATAATACAACATAATCTAATTTATACAGAGCCCAATACAAGAGCAAGAAAGAAAGGAAGTAACTGATCCTAACTAATCCTAACAGAATTAAAAATAGAATCATAGCTAAGATAACAACTTAACAGAAAGTTGTTATCAGTTATCACTTATCTCTCATGATCAGTTCTTATTATACAAGCATTGGAAGCTTTGGAGGCCTGTGTAGTTTGGGCTTGATCACGGGCTTGAGAGTGAGTGTTCTTGGGCTTAGACAAGTTCAACTCTGGTATTACCCCCACACAAGATGGGCGTAAGATGTTCAGAACACCCATCTTGAAGATAGCAGAGCTGAAAGTGGAAGAAGACAAGGGCTTAGTGAAGACGTCAGCCAGTTGATCAGCTGAGGAGACAGGGAGCAAGCGAATGAGACCAGAGACAAGCTTTTCCCGTGTAACATGGCAATCAAGTTCTATATGTTTAGAACGTTCATGAAAAGTAGGATTATGAGCCAAGTAGATGGCAGATTGATTGTCATAGTAAATGGAAGCAGGCTTGATCCAGGGAAGACGAAGATCATCAAAGAGATACTTGAGCCATTGTAACTCACAAGAAAGGCTAGCAAGAGCACGGTATTCTGCTTCGGAGGAGGATAGAGAAATAGTGGTTTGCTTCTTGGATTTCCATGAAACCAAGGAAGAACCCACAAATACACAAAATCCAGTGACAGATCGACGAGTATCAGGACAACAAGCCCAATCGGCATCAGCAAATGCCTTCACATGTAAAGCACCAGAGACGGGAAAGAATAAGCCACTACCAGGTGAGTTCTTGACATATCGCAATACACGATGAGCAGCATGCATATGAGTGTCAGTAGGAGTAGAAACAAATTGTGAAATTTGATGCATAGCAAAGCATATATCTGGACACGTAGTTGTGAGATAAAGTAAGCATCCAATCAACCTTCGATAAGGAGCAGGATCTGATAAAGGGTAGCCATGAGAACGACTGAGTTTGACTTGTGTATCCATTGGAGTAGAAAAGGGCTTGGAACCGAGAAGACCAGCATCTTCCAAAAGCTCAAGAGCATACTTCCGTTGGATCAGCACAATACCTGTCTTGGACCGAGCTACTTCCAAGCCTAGGAAGAAACGAAGGCTACCAAGGTCCTTTATCTTGAATTCACCATCTAGAAAAGCCTTGACTCGTTGTATCTCAGAAAGAGAGTTGCCCGAAAGGATGATATCATCCACATAGACCAAGAGAACAGTGAATGTATTAGAATCACCCAAAACAAACATGGAGTGATCTGCCTTAGCTTGAACATAACCAATGGAAACTAAGGCTGATGATAACTTAGCATACCATTTCCCGCTTTCCTGCTTGAGGCCATAGAGGGACTTGTTAAGCTTACAAACAAGTTTGGACGTAGCAATGAGACCCTGAGGTTGATCCATGTAAACATCCTCATAAATATCACCATGGAGAAATGCATTATTCACATCCAACTGTTCTAGATACCATCCTTTAATGGCAGCAACAACAAGCAATGTTCGAACTGAGGTAAGCTTTGCAACAGGAGAAAAAGTATCAAAGCAATCAACTCCCTCTTGCTGAGTGAAGCCTTTAGCCACTAGACGGGCTTTGTAACGTTCAATCGATCCATCTGAGCGGTATTTAATCTTGTATACCCATTTACAGCCTATGCATTGTTTGCCTTGAGGGAGCTCCACCAATGACCAAGTGTTGTTTTGAGCAAGAGCGGATAACTCAGCTTGCATAGCCAATTGCCAATGCTTATATTTGGAGGCTTGAGAATATGTATGAGGCTCAAAATGAATGGAGGAGTTAAAACAGAAACTTTTATAAGAATCAGAACAATTATCATAGGACATGACATCAGACAATGGATATTTGACGGATGTATGAATACCTGGAGGGATGTTGGGATGTTGAGCTGTTAAGAGGCCACAATGATAGTCTAATAGGTAATTAGGAGCTGTATATAAGCGTGATGATCGATGGAGAGGAGGTAAAGTCACTGGATCAGCGTGATTCATGGTAGCAATATCAGCATCATCAACGTGATTCATGGTAGCAATATCAGCATCATTAACTACTGTAGTGGCATGGAGAGGAGATATATCCGTTGGACAAGTAGGAAGTAAAGTTGTTGGGTCAACATCAGCAACAACTCCACTGTCTGGTGCTATAGCAGGTTCAGGATTTGTGGCAAAGGGGTCAGATATTTCTGTATGAAGATGCTGCTGTGGTATAGGTATGGGTTCAGTGTTCAGCTATTTTTTTTTTGTACTTCAAAAAAAGAAAAGAAAAGGGGAAATTAGAGTCAGGAGGCGATTGAAATGGGGTAGTAGGTGTGTAGGCTTTTTGAAAAGGGAACAAGGTCTCATAAAAGACTACATTCCTAGAAACCAGCAAGGAGTGTGATGTGAGATCATAAAATAAAAATCCTTTGGTCCCTTCTTTGTATCCAAGGAATACAGCCCTTCTAGCTCTTGGGCTAAATTTGGTCCGATGAGATTTAAGAGTAGAAGCATAACACAAACTTCCAATTACTCTTAGGTGAGAAAGGTCAGGTAAAGAACCATATAAGCTCTCATAGGGGGTTTTACTATCAAGGTTAGGAGATGAAGTTCGGTTAATAAAGTGTGCTGCATGTGCCACAGCATATGGCCATAGGGTAATGGGTAATGAGGATTGGAAATATAGTGCTCTAGCCACATTGAGTAAGTTTTGATGCTTATGTTCAACTAGTGAGTTTTGCTCGGGAGTCTCAACACAAGTAACCAGATGGAGAATACCTTTTTTTTGAGAAAAACTGATGCATGGAAAACTCATTTTCATTATCACTACGAATGCTCTTCACTGTGGTATTGAACTGATTCTCAACATAAGCTAGAAAATGTTTAATGTGTCCTCTAGTTTCACCTTTAGTTTTCATGAGCACAACCCAAGTGAAACGTGAATAACCATCGACTATAGTAAAAAATATTTATAGCCATGTATGGACAAATTGTTAAAAGGACCCCATATATCCACAGCTATAACATCAAATATCTTGGCTATTTTATTCTGTGAGATGGGAAAAGGAAGACGTTTCTGTTTAGCCAAGTGGCAAGCATCACAAGGCTTTACATGATTACTATGAATAAAGGGAAATTGCAATGACATGATACGTAATACAGTATCTGAAGCATGACCCAAACGTCTATGCCATAAGGAAGAACTATCAGCAAAACAAGCTGATTTATTTATATCACAACTGCCTTTGCCTTGCATCTTGTGTGCACGCTTGACAGCATCATTACATACTATTACATATAGACCTCCCACTCGCTCAACAGTATCAATGATCTCCTGGGATTGTGTCTGCTTGATATGGCAAAAGGCATCAAAAAATGTGAGGAAACAATCAAGTGAACTCAATAACTTTGAAACAAATATTAAGTTGACATGGAATTCGGGTACTAGAAGAACATCAGTTAAAATCAGTTTTGGTGACAAATGAACTGAACCAGAGAAACTAGAAATGACTTGTGTTCCATCAGGGAGATTAATTGTGATTGGTTCAATCTTATGCAGACTCGTGAAACAAGAAGAATTATGAGAAATGTGATCAGTGGCCCCAGTATCAACAATCCACTGATTACCTGAGATACCTGATGCATTGGTTTTAGCATGGAAATCTGCACCACATTAGCATGATGAGATGTTGAAGCAACTATATTTTCAGATTTGTTGTTGTTCAGGATCGAGAGAATGTGCTGATATTGATCTTGGGAGATATGATTGTTATTCTGCATACTGGAATTATCAACTTCAGTTGACATATGATTTGCATTGCGAGGATCTGGAACTTTTGACCGATATCCAGGTGGATATCCATGTAATTGATAACATTTCTCCACAGTGTGGTTTAATCTCCCACAATGAGTACAAACTCTACCTCCAAATCCACGTCCAGAACCATTTCTCCCAGTAAATCCACGTCCTCTATTATATCTTCCACCATTTCCAGTGAAAGATATGCGATTACTATTATTCGTAGTATTATTGTTGAACATAGCAAACGATTGAACATTATTGGTAACAATATTACTTGAATCAGATCCTAATTGTCGTTCCTATTGAACAATCATGGAAAATGCCTTGTTGATATTAGGCAAATGATCAAGAATCATGATCTGTGACCTAAGCGAAGCGTACTGGTCGTTCAATCCTTTCAAGAACCGAATCACATGGTCCTTGTCACGATAAGCTCGTACTTTCATCATCGCTCCACAAGCACATGGAGGAACACATTCACAGGTAGGGAGAGGATTCAAATTCTCCAGTTCTTCCCACATTGTCTTAAGTTCAGTAAAGAATTCAGAAACAGGACTTTCTCCTTGTTGCAACTTAAAAATTTCTTCTTGAAGATCCGAAATCCGAAAGATGTCCGTTAGAGAAAATCTTTCCTTAAGATCCAACCATGCATCACGTGCGGATTCTATCCAGACGATGGATCTTGCAATGGATTCAGAATTTGACCTATGAATCCATGCTAAAACAGTTGTATTGCACCGATGCCACTGAGAATACATTGAATCATCAACGTCAGGAGGATCAATGGTTCCATCAACCAAACAAATCTTGCTTTTAGAAAGAAGAGCTACAATCATGCTACGAGCCCATGTATGATAGTTGTTTCCAATCAATGGTGGTGATACCAAGACCAAGGAAGGACTTTCATTAGGATGCAAGTATAGTGGATTAGAGAGGTTGGTGTTAAAATCTGGTGCGAAAGCCATTGCTATGAAAAGGAAGGTTTGGTATGAAAGAACAAATGAATGAGGAAGAAGCAGAATACCAGAGCTCTTCTCAGAGCTCTGATACCATAACAGATGTGAATAAAACTGATTTCATTCAATTAATGAGAAATAATACAACATAATACAAGAGCAAGAAAGAAAGGAAGTAACTGATCCTAACTAATCCTAACAGAATTAAAAACAGAATTACAGCTAAGATAACAACTTAACAGAAAGTTGTTAGAAAGCTGTTATCAGTTATCACTTATCTCTCATGATCAGTTCTTATTATACAAGCATTGGAAGCTTTGGAGGCCTGTGTAGTTTGGGCTTGATCACGGGCTTGAGAGTGAATGTTCTTGGGCTTAGACAAGTTCAACTCTGGTATTAAAAGCCGTGATAGTTTTTAATCAACATAAAAAATTCATAAAAATAAATTAAAAGTGTTCTTAATTTACTATTTAAAAAAAAATACGAAGAATAAATTTTTAAATCAATCAAACAAAAGCAGGTTAGTTAAGCAGTTTTTTTCTTCTTTGTTTTTGAAATAATTTTTTTCTTCAAAAGAATTAATTATTTTATTAGAAGTTTAATATGTTATTTTTTTTTTTTTAAAAAGGTGTAACAAGCAAAATGTTAGCTTTTCCGTTAGTCTCATTCTTTGGCAACGAGATATCTAATGTTGTTGAAAATAAAAGAGCTCTTCGTCAAAAGTTATCTTAAATCTATGAAGCATTTTTGAGCATACAGATATTAAAAACCAACTTCGTTCTGTTGGAGGGAAGTAACATGGAATCTAAGCAAATGCAAGCAAACAAAAATGCAAAAAAATGACCTACGGAAAAGAACAAAGAAGGATTATGATCCAACAACCATGACAAGTGGCGGAGGTTACACCACGGAGCTGAAGGCACCACCACCATTAGAGGAGAAGAGAGTCGTTGTTTCACTTTGTTTAGGATTCAAGGATAAAATTTATCATTTTACAAATATATTTATAAATTATAGAATTCCATTCCACACTTAGTTTAAGGGGTTTTTGCCCCAACAAAGGCAAGTTTTCAACAAAAATATCAAAATAATTCAAAATCAAAAAGATTTACTGAAATAGTGCATTTAATCGCGCATTAAGGGGTACATGTTCAAGTCGCTCATGGGATAGGGATGCATTTGAGCATTGCACAAATCACTATTTGATAAATGGTACAAATGAAATTAGTCACCCTAATTTCGCCACGGTTCAACTAGCCGTGATTATATCATAGCAAAATAATCGTGACTAATTTGTCCAATGCCCAAACGCGTCCCAACCCTATGCGGGACTTGAACTTACATCCCTTAAATGTGCATTTAAACACATTATTTTGGTAAATCTTTTCGATTTTGAATTACTTTGATATTTTATTTGAAAATTTGCTTTTGTACGGTCAAAAATCCTTGTTTAACAGGAAAAAATAAAAATAAAAAAAAATAAAATGATACAGAGGAGAATGAATTCAGCCATACCCAATAAAATCCAAACAATACTACATGTTATTTCTATTCTATGCTTTTCATAACCATAGCCTTAATTCAAGCCCAAAGTAATTTATTTATTCCATAATCATAATTACTCCTTTGGAGCGAGTTTGGTCTCCACATGTTCTCGTGATGTGGACAACAATGGTGGAGCCAATATGGGGTTAGGAGCGGCGATCTCCCTCTCATGTTCATACAAACATTTATCTTAAACTCTAATTCAAATTTAAAATAAAGGTGGTATAACATAAGTTTATCCCTTTCAACTACAATCTTTGGACTTTCAATAATATTCCTCATGTATAAAAAAACTTGAAAATTTATTCAATTCTCTCTATGTACCACTACCATTTTCACTTGCCTAAGTGTGAAATTTTCTTTCCTCACCCCCACAAAGGAATTCTCCATGATTCAAATCCTTATTCTTTTGGCGGTACGTCCGTCCTTAGGGCTCATATTGCCAACTGAGTAACCCTGGGTCAATAATTTATTGAACTTGTACAAATTTATGGTAGTAACCATGATGATTGCCTAACCCTAGGCCTCCTTGCATTTCTTAATGTATAATCCCAAGGGCTGGCAATGGCAAGGAGTGATTGCCGGTGTAAAAAGACATGGTGCGAAAGGGCAAAACAAGGAGCGGCTCCTTGCAGGCTTCGAGCGACAGGGGTACATGAATGAATTGAATCAACACTCGAAAGAGAGGGATTCCCGAGACTCTACAGGTATGAGACTATACAGTTAGGGATAACTTATAAGAATTAATTGATACTATCTATACTAACAAGATGTATCTACTTTTTGGTAGGTCAGAACGAAAGAACTCTATAGTTAAGCAAGCTTAACTTAGAGGAATTCTGGGATGGATGACCTCATTGTGGAATTTTTCCAAGAAGTATGTGAGTGAGAACAAAACACGCTGAAAATTCACGCGTTAGTTTGTGGGGACAGTCATTGATATTGCAAGCGGCCAGCTGTTACACTTAACATAATTTATTTTATTGAATACCAATATTTTTTAATACAATAATGATACTAAGGTTTGAATTTATAACCTCAAGTAAATTACCTAATCTTTCACTACTAGCTTTGAATATTAATGTTTACATGTGCATGTTTTAATTCCTTTTTAGTTGGTAATTAAGGGTTTAATATACTCTTGCAAGTACGAGATAACTTTATCTCCTACACATATATGAAAATGAGTAGGACCTAGGAGGAAAAGAGAGAAAAAAAGAAAAAAAAAAGGGCTCCACCCACTCTTATATATGTTAAGAGATGAAATTATTTTCGGAGATAAAGTTATCTTATATTTGCAAGAAACATTAAACCTGATAATTAATAATATCAACTAATAATAACAATGATTTGTTAACAAGAACTCTTAAAATATTAGTTGAGTAATAAAAATTTAAAATATTAAACGAAAAGTGAAGTATATTATATATGAAATTTGCTAACAAAGAGCTTAAGACAGTATTTTAAGAAATTAAGAAAACGAAAATAATAAAGCAAAGTATTTAATATATTAAGATTTTCAAAAGTATTTAATACATGCATTGTTCTTTATTTATTTGTAAAATTACTTGAGATTTGTAAAGTAATTAATGGCCCTACTAATTATAAAGTTTTAATTATTAATTATAATCATATGTAAAAGAAAGTATTAATTATTAATTATTATTACATGTAACAGAAGATTAGTTTGAAAAGTAGTTTTTTTTTTAATTATTAATTATCAGCTAACAATTTTACTTGTTTAATCGATTTCCTTCGGGGACTACTAATTGACTTTAGTGGCTTGTAGCCTTGGACCAATGGTTTTTTTCATTTTAAATTTATTTTTATTTAGGCAAAATTTATTTTATACTATGATTTAATATGAATAAAAAAGGTATATGAATATCATTAAAGTCAAATAATTTTAATGATGCATGTGTTAATGAATAATTAATTTGGCAATAATATAAAATAATTTACATTAACATTTATTTAAAATTTTAACCTTTTTGTGGCATAAAAAGTTTAGATTAGGGAGGTACACCTCATACAAGTTTAGAAAAGATTACGAACCTCATTGAGAATTTAAAATGAAATTACATGTCATTTACCAAAGAAGAAATATTAAAAATCGAACCCAAATCAAGATCAGCGTGGGTGGAAGATTTGTCGTCCATCTGTGCCAACCGTGATTGACAATTTCAAATTTTTTAGGTAAAAGTGTGAGAGGGGTTAAAGGGAAGACTCACTGAGATTTTGTAGTTATACCAAATATACTTATTAAATGGTTGCAATAGGGCGAGTGGAACAGTCTTGCAAGTGAAATATTTCAATATAAAGCTGGGCAAAGCCTTATTGCCTATTGTTTCACCAATGCTATATTTGGTTAATCAATTTGCCATTTATTGCCTTCATATTTTGCATTTTATATTCAAAAAAGTGGTCAAAATTGGAAAACATGAGCATAGCATTATCGCATTAGCATAACTTCAGTGTATTGTTACATGTATTTATCCCTATGATAATGATGAATAAAAATTTGACTTTACTGAATGTTAAACTCATTTTATTCAAAATTAATTTTGAAAACTATGTTTAATATTTCACTTAGCGTATGGTTGGCAAAAAATTTAAATAATGCATTTAAATCAATTAATTACGCATTTAATGTTGTTTTCAAAATAATTACACATCTGTTGCACAATGAGACGCCCCCTTTGGGCGTCACATGTGATGCCCCAGTGAGGCGTCTCTCCCTAGGGGAAGACGCCCCATTGGGGCGTCACATGTGACGCCCAAAGGGGGCGTCTCATGTGCAACCTATATATACCCCACTTTCCTTTTTTCACTCCTCACTCATTCACCTCTCTAACCTCTCTCTAACCTCTTTCTAACCGCGGATCGTAGCGAAGCTCTGCCAACGTAGGTAAGGTCGTAATACCTCCTATGTATACGTTTAAATTATAGTGCTAGTTAGTAATACATGTTAGGAATGATCGTATATTAGAGACTTAGAACATTAGGATAGTCACTTAGAAATTTTGTGGCATGCTATGAATGTTGTAATGATATAGTAATTTTATTGTTACGTAGTTATTATTACTAATATTTAATTATGCATTAGGGTTTAGCATATTAATTAGTGATTTAGAAAATAGTGATAGGGACATCGTAAATTTTGTATGTATGATGTTATTAATGCGGGAGTGCATTCATAACTTTGTAGTCAGTTAGGTGTGATGATTAGTACATTTTTATGAAGTTGGTAGTGACCTAGGGTTAAGTATTCTGTAAGTATTATATTATTTTTGTCCGTTGTTTTATTATTATTTAATTACAAATAAATGACTGTTCTACATTTTAAGAAGACTTTATTAATTTCGATTCTAGTTAAATAAATGACGCATATGCTTAATTTTTGTGATAATCAATTATGGCATTGCTTAATTAGTTTGTAAATTAAATGAGGCATTACATGTGATTAATTTCAATGTTGTTTTATGTGATATAGTTTAGGGTAATGGTTGACTCATCATTTTCTTCAGGTTCTGCATCGGATGTAGAGCCTAGCGATCCCAGCTTGTACATTATACCTGGTCCTTACAGATGGGACGTCCTCCGTAAGAGGACGCAGCGTGGCCATATTTCACAACGAGTGTGGAATACCGAGCATGTAAGGAAAATAAAGACCAGGCGTGGGAAGCCACAAGGGGGTCACCTACTGGTGCTATTCCACAGGTTGTCGAACAGTACCTCACACAGGCGGGATTTATACATGTTGCCAGGATGCGACATATCCAGGTATGTTATTTACGTCGTTTTGTATTTATGTAATTATTCAATAACATTCGTTAACACGTGATAATTGCGTAATTTATCACAGATCGATGCATTTTTAAATAATGCTCAGGTCGAGAGGTGGAGACCAGAGACACATACCTTTCACATGACCCAAGGTGAGATGACGATCACCTTGCAAGATGTGGTAGGCATATTGGGCTTTCCGACTGACGACACTGTCGTCACTGGATCTACCTCCGACGATTGGCCCGCTGCTTGTGGTGCTGTTTTTGGCGCGATTCCAGAGGCCAGTGAGTTCCATCATTCCGGCGACCTCCGCATCTCATTCTTAGATCGACATTATACCCGGTGGACTGATTATGAGGGGAATCATGATGCCGAGATCTACTTCACAAAAGAGCACATTTCCCGGATGCTGGGAACTTGGTTGCTGGCGGACAAGTCTGGAGGTAGCAATTTTGGTTGCTGGCTTGTCCCGTTGCTAGGCGGAGGATTTGAGGACATTGGCCGATTCAGCTGGGGATCTGCCGTTTTGTCACACTTGTTCAAGAATTTGTGTGAATTGACAGATGCCCGTCGAACTGACATGGGTGGTTTCCATATTATCCTTCAGATTTGGGCATGGATACGATTCCCACCCATTGCTCCACCCCTTCCTTCTCCTCCAGAGCCGGGCACACATTATGGATGCCGGTATGCTTTATTTACTTCATTTGATTTCGATAATGTATGGTTGATAATGTATATACTAACTGTATACTTCTTGATTATGATTAATAATGTATGTTTCTGATGATAGGTTTAATACGGTAGAAAAGTTTAAACCTCATGAGATCACCCATTATCGGGCAACCTTGGACACACTGTGTAGAGATGAGGTTAGGTGTTGGATACTTACTATGTTGTTATTTCTCCATGGGTTTATTTTTTTTGTAACTCCATATATTGTTTATCATTTTGTGTGTAGGTGGTGTGGCAACCATATATCGAATATCAGTGGCTCGACGTGACTAAAGAGCAGCAGTACCCGTGGCTTGCTGTCACACCTCTTATCTACTTCCACCCAGTAGAGGCATGTCAACCGGATAGGTGCATGCGGCAGTTCGGTCTTGATAAACCCATCCCGGATGTGTCTAGAAAGTTGAGAGGGATACATGATCATACTCTACGGGGGAAGGTTGAAGAGAACTGGAGACGTAAGCTGAGGGCTCACATTGAAAGATGGAATACCAGGGTGCAACATATTGTTCTATCACCTCCATTATTGGGGTTGATGTCACATAATCATGCATACATGGAGTGGTACAGAGCGAGGGGAAAGAGCTACATATCTTGGAGGGCAACAAAGATTGGCCGCATGGTGAGTTTATGACAAATTCTAACAAACATACATATTTTACATTTGTTTCACATTTCTAACACATTTTCGTAATATACAGATTGACGGTCTTGAAATGCTTTATCATGCAACAACGACGGAGGAGTTTACTCGATTCGGCCTAGAGTATATCCACGAGGAGATTGGCCGGATTATTGGAATGTTTCGTGAGAGTTCACGAGTTGATGAGCCTGGACCTGAGGCACCCCCCGTGCAGACACAAATTTTTTGTCAAGAAGACGTCGTCTACGTACGTGAACAGACTCTGCCTAACACTTAATGCAGCAGTAGCGGCGTGACTACACGGATACTTGAAGGCCTTAAACTTTCCACACTGACAGAATCTCTGTGGGAGATTGACAGAATATGAACGCTCCCAACCTGCGTCAACCTCGAAGGCAGTATGTTCAACATTGTATGCACGAACATGGTGGCCGGTTGCATCTACCTGGTTCTTCTTGACCAATTCAACAACATTTTTGCAGTGACGATGAGCTGATTCAAGTTGTACAACGAATTTTGTACCTCTCTCAACAAAATAATGAACCAATATGCTATATATGTGCTTAACCAATGCGGTTATCGATATATTTTTGGCCCCCTTCAAAACCCTGTTGACAGATTCAGCCAAATTTATTGTCATATGACCGTACCTCCGTCCTTCAATATCGTAGGCACGCGACCACTTTTCCTTAGGGATGGCATCAATCCACTCAGCAATTTGAGGACTACTTTCACGGAAACTCGCAAGATTCCTCTCAAAATCAACCATGGCGGGAGTATAACCTGCACATATTGGACATGAACGAATTAAACATAAATTGTCAGCCATAATGGAAAGAAATAATTACGCATCGTGTCAATGAGTATACCTAAATTCTTTAACTTCCGCTTCAAACCTTCATTCCGAAACTTTTGATTGAAGTTGCTTGCAATATGACGAATACAGAAGACGTGATATGCATTTGGCGGCTGCCAATTAGGGTTATTTTCCACAGCAGATATTATGCTTCATTGCTGATCGGAGATCAAACATGTTTGACATGGTAGTAACATGAGCATGAATATTAACAAGAAAATAATCCCGTGCTTCCAAGGTTTCGCCTTCAACAATGGCAAAAGCGATCGGTAAACATTCATCATTGCCATTTTGGGCTGTGGCCACCAACAATTTCCCTTTGTACTTCCCATATAAATGTGTTCCATCAATTTGTATAACGGGTTTGGCAAATTTGAACGCCTCACAACACTGTCTAAACGTCCAAAATATTCGATCAAAAACCTTTTTTTCCAGTAACTAAGCTCTGCTCGGCATAAAGATCATTTGTTTGTATATGATAAAATGAACCTGGAGAAAAGCGAAGCATGTATTCACACCACCTTGGCAAAAAAGCATACGATTCCTCCCAATCACCGTACATAATTGCCATCGCTTTCTGCTTCGCATACCACGCCTTTCTGTAGGAAACTTTAAAGCCATATTAGCGGTTATCCTTTCTTGCACCAAAGAGATTGACACAGATGGTTCTTCCTTAATCATCCCTGAATTGAAGATGACCCAGACTCGATTATATCGAGCGAATTTAATTACACAGCAGTACGTAAATGTTGACATGTCATAGAAATAAATAAATACGTATCTATGACGAGATCTGCAATAACGTCCACATCGAGCTGTCTATGTCCTTGGGAAATGCGCTCATTCAAACAATCGTGATTTCCACCCCATCTCGTAATCTTCCAATTTTCACCAAACACCGGTTTGATCGCCCTGACGCGCCACATGCATCCTTTATCATACGCACAACATTTCATGGTCAACTTTGCAGGCTTGCTCTCAATTACAATTGCTTCTTGATGCTCCCTAATGAGGTGGTGCTTAAGTGCCATGTGGACATCTTTTTTGTTGCAAATTCTTGATTGACAAATATCTTGTCACCCAGTTGCCACGGACCTTGTATTGAACCCGATCCTGAAACCATACCATCAGTGCATGATTCGTGTTCACTCCGATAACTCCAATCAATGTAGGAATAATGCGGAATTCCTTCCCAAAAAGGAATAACAGCTTCGTCACCTGCAACTGCGGATTATAACTTTTTAATACAAACTTCCTAATTCAGGTATTAAAGCAGGTATCTATTCAGCTATATACAATTTATTTCAATTACCTTCACGGTGAATACCTAACGGGGCAGACGCAACATCATGCAACTACAGCATTTGCGCGATGACTGGTTGATGGAATATTGGGATTTGAGACGCACCCATCTCACAGGGTCCTTTATCTTTAAAAGGAGCAACACTCTTGAAGCAGGAGATGCACAAAGTGTTATTATCCATTTCAAAAAATTACAAGCAAATGATCCATCATTTTTCTACATAATGCAAGTTGATCGTGAGAATCGCATGACTAATTTTTTTTGGAGAGATGGCATATCAAGGACAAATTATAGTCACTTTGGAGATGTGGTCATTTTTGACACAACCTACCGAACAAACAAGTATAATATGGATTGTGCACCTTTCATTGGGGTAAATCATCATAAACAAAGTGTTATGTTTGGTTGTGCTTTCTTGTTAGATGAGACAACAGAGTCATTCATTTGGCTATTTGAATCTTTTTTGGAAGCAATGGGTGGACTTCAACCTAAAATAATTTTTACTGATCAATGTCAAGCAATGGCCAATGCTATTAAGAGAGTTCATCCTGAAGCTCAACATCGACTTTGTTTGTGACATATTAGCCAAAATGATGCTAAGCATCTTTCGTATTATTTGAGACAACCTGACTTTAAGGTTCTATTTAATAGGTGTCTTTACAATTGTGAATCCGACCAAGAGGTTGAAGAAGTGTGGGCATGTTTACTCATGAAAGTAGACATTTCAAAATGTTCATGGTTGAAAAAATTCTATGAGTTACGGGAAAAATGGTGTCCAGGATTTAGTAAGAATTATTTTTCAGCTGGCATGTTATCAACACAAAGAAGTGAGAGTATGAATAATATTTTTTGTACTGTAACTTGTAAAACAATGTCTCTTTCTCAATTTGTGCTTCGTTATGAAAATTTTTTGGAGCGTCGACATTGGTCAGAGTTGCAAAAGGACTTTGAATGCAATCAATCTGCACCTCCTTAGGTAAAAAACTTGCAGGTATGGCTGAACAAGCTGCACAAGTCTATACTCATGTTATGTTTGAAGAATTCTTTGAAGAACTATGTGAATCTTTATCTGTGGCCATTGAAAAAACCAACGAAAATGGTACTTGCTTTGGTTACAAGTTGGTTAAATCTGGAGATGAAAAACAATATTTTGTGACATTTGAATCTGCAAATTGCTTGGTTGAATTTAGTTGTAAGAAGTTTCAATCGGTTGGTCTCTTTATGTCTTCGTGCATTGAAGGTACTTAACTTTCACAATATTTTTCAAATACCTTCTCAATATATCTTGAAGAGGTGGACAAAAGATGCGAAAGATGGTTTTAATGTAAGTGATAGCATTCCACCTCAAGCTTGTGAGGTTTCAGCACAAAGAATTAATCTACGCATGAGCCAAATAATGAGGAAAGCCATTTATTTTGCAACCAAGGGTGCATTGACAAATGAATCAACCAAAATGGCCGAAGATCACATAGAACAAGGGATAGAAATGTTGGAGAGGATGTTAAAAAATACTGCCTCGGTTGACCCTTTCACTAGCAAACCTACTGAAGCAAATGATTTGACTAGTGATGAAGAGAAGGATGAGCATAGTAAATTAAATGTAAAAAGGGTACTAGATCTGCAACGCGTTCGAGCAAAAGGAGTTACAAATACTAGATTGAAAAGTCAACTAGAGAAGAAAAGATGTAACAAACATATATCACAAGCTAGAAGCATATCTCAAGGTGCTATTACATCTAAACCTCTAAGGCATGATCCTCCTGAAAAGGGTAAAATGTAATATAATTTGGATTTTTCACTTTTTTAATTTTATAGAATCATATGCTTATCGTTAATTTCAATTTTCTTTACATAGGTAAAGCTACAAGTACAAATGCCAAAGATTTTAGCTCATCTTCAACACCTCCCCTGCTTTTGGTTGTCCATATATCTCTCAAGTGGCAAATGCTAACACTTTTCCAACATTTTATTTTCCATGTATCCCTCAAGTACCATATACGCATGTAGTATTATTGTAATATAATTTTCTAAATATAATCTTACTTAAAATTTGATTTTTCACTTTTCTTTATTGTGTCAAACAACAATTTTTCGGAAGTAACATGGGGTCAGACAAGCCATGATTTTGGAAGATAAGTTTCTGCCTGCAAATTAACAGATTCATTAATTTGACCACTGCCATTTCTGTTGGCAAGATCCTGCACATTCATTTATAACAGATCCGTTTTGACCACTGTAAAAAACCACAATCTATGCAGTCTTGTTGCTGGTGCTGGTGCTGTTCTTGTCCACTGCCTTTTGTTTTGGTGCTGGTGCTTTTTTTGGTTGCTGGTGGTGCCTTTTTGTTAATGGTGCTGGAGCTATTTTTTGTTGGTGGTGCTATTTTTTTTGTTAAGGAGAAAGTCTACATTTCTGTTTATAGAATTATTGTTGACCAAAGTCCTCAAAGGTTAACTTGTGTATTTGGTGTAAATAGTTCATCTTGCAGACATTTAACACAAATATATATTTATTTTGGAGCTGATATTGGATTGATTTTGTGCAAAGTCATCCAATTTACTTTGACAGCACATGTTTCAAGTACTTTCAAAAGGAAAAGAAGGAAATAAAAAAATTAGGGCATTAAAATAAATAGCAAATAAGGTTTGGAATTGACACTCAATCAAATCCTGACTTGATATTGAACTCGACAAGTACAAATGACATGATAATCCAAAAAGACTAAAAAGAAGAAAGATAAAATTGCTTGACAAATAGCTACTATGAAGTGAATTTTTTTTCACATGATTCATTACACATTAGGAACATCTGCACTAGCAACTCATTTTCATAAATTCTATTTCCTGTCGACCACAAATTTCCATTTGATCTGAAGAGACTTGGAAGCCTCAACAAGCTTGTCAGTCTTCATAAGCATCATTTTGCTCTGTGACACCTTCTTGTAAAGACTCAACCATGTCTCTTTAAGTCTGGAGATGTGAGCAAACATTTCAACTTTGTACAGAATATCAGCTTCATCTAGTCCAGCTTTGATCTCAGAAAACTTTTGCTGCTTTTGTTCTGAAATTAGAGTTGATTTAATAAAATTCAGCAACCAAAATTTTATGTGAAAGTAAATGATATGCCAGAATAAATCTTCATGTCACAAAAGCATGGTCAAGAAAACATTTGACACCCAAGAAAGTAAATTAAATCATGCAATTCATATCGGATTACCAGTAAAATAGATTCACACTGATTCATGTACATATCTCACAATTCAAAGCCATCACTAATTCATCCTGTGATACAAATAGCTGCCTTGCCAGATTATATCGAATAGTGAAATTCAAATTAGGATATAAGTGTAAAACCCATCCCATAAACACATAAACAGCTCCCCACATGCAGCTTCAGGGTTATAATTCTATTTACGGTTTCAACATTAAGAGGGAAAAAAAGTACAAGTCAACCGATTGGCCAACTATTTTATCATATAGCCGAGCTATACCGTAGTCCGTCTTGATTCCTATTTTTAAAATTTCCAGACAGCCATATAAATCAAAACAATTCACTAAAAAAAACACATATTGTTCCCGAATTTCAACACAAAATGAACACTCATCTGTGTTATACACTAACACATGCAAGTTCATGGTTATCACTACTGGTGAATATGAGAAAAATTATTGATACCCATCAAGGGATGGACGAAAAAATTGCAAGAAAAAATTAAAAATGTGTTTAATTTCTTTAGTTACGGATGGATTCAGAAAATATACCCCATATGCAAGTAGTATCTGAAATACCCTCTAAAATCCTATTCCAGCAAAGGAAAACCAGTGGGCAATACTGAAAATTTCAAAAAATAAATAAATCAAAATAATGAGAAAGTAAATTAGAATCATTTTTTTTAAAAAAGTATATGCGTAGATAAATAGAGAATTTTAAAAGGGAGAGAACAGATTGGATTTATAGCTATGTTTTTTGGATCGAATGGCGAGAGAGATCTAAACAAGATTGAGATTTTGGTAACAGTGAAAATCATAAGGAGGAAAAATGAAGGAATCAGCGCAAGTTTCCTTTTGCACTGGATGAACTGTAATTTCATAAAAAGCATGGAATGTTCGCTTGGGATAAAAATAACCAATTAAAAGTAAAATAAAAATTAGGGATAAAATTACCAGTGTAGATCAAAATTTTCGTACTAGCATAGATTGAGATTTTCAAGCAGAGCCTGCTGGCGAAGATGTATTTTCCGGCGAGCCTGTCAAGATCGGACTTGCTAAGGTGGAAGGTGGCAACGAAAAGCTGAAACTGAGAGTCATGGAAGTTGCTGTGTGAAGGGAACGATAGCTGATTGCATACGCTTTTGTTAAAAAAAATTAAAAATTAAAATATTAGCGTCGTGTATGAAAGATGACATGGAAAAATAATACAAATGTCAAAACTTGGATGGAAGTATTACTGAGCACTCGATGCTACAGTAGTACTTTAGATTTGTCCATGTGGCAGGGAAGGTAAAAGCTATTCACGGATGC
The DNA here is from genome assembly GCA_032173675.1 of Gastrolobium villosum. Classification (NCBI taxonomy): domain Eukaryota; kingdom Viridiplantae; phylum Streptophyta; class Magnoliopsida; order Fabales; family Fabaceae; genus Gastrolobium; species Gastrolobium villosum. Next base: position 105,746 of record JAVKPL010004280.1, read on the forward strand.
CACTCCTTGAGTCCTTGTCAAACTAGTGCCATAAAAAATTTAATGTTACTCTTTCAACAACCAAAAAAAAAGTTCAATGTTACTCTTCTGTTTCTTATATAAATTATTAGATTGTTTGCTAAGCTAAATGTCCTTGCTTAAAAAATCGTTCATTTTTTTTATACAATATACAGACAATAATTACTTTTTTGAGGCAAACTAATCCTGAGTCGGGACTTAATCACAATTAGAGTTTTTCGCCCCCTCTCCAAATATATATTTGGTGGGAATCGAACCCAGGTTCTTAAAAGTTCAAATAAGGTACACACTCATAAAGGTGAAAAAGAAAAATTTTAATTATGTTTTTCGTTTGCGAAACTCAAACCCTTTTATGGTCCTCATAAGATTGCCTTAGGATCTACCTGAAAAAAATACATAGGGGTTTTGTTCCGTACCTTTTCACTTGAAGACTTAAAAGTATATGATGTCCTCTAATGATGATCCACATTATCGTTCCTCAACGGCGTGCGAGAACTCCTTCTTCTTGATCCCTTATTCCTTTGTAATTTGCTAGGCGAATGCTAGAATAAATGCTTTCAAGTGCTCGGTCAATTTCCTCAAGACTAATATTTTTTTCTTTAGGTTAAGTGAGGGTGCAACAACGGAGGAGAGGATGAGAGGGAGAGCAGCTAACACTTAGGATTTTTTTTTTGAAGCAAAATGGGTGCATAATGATGTATCTTTTAAATTAGGATTAAATCCTAATTTAAAAGCATCATAGTCCCATTAATCTAAGAGGATTTCATGAAGCCTAATTGTAAGAACCCACACCGTCAATTTAGGAAATTAATTAATAAATTATGAGATTAATGAATAATTCCATAACTGACCTTAATAATTATGAGAAAGCTTAAATAATTATAGTAAGTGATTACTAATGTTGAAAGTCGCTTTTCTGACGAAAAGTGCAGATACCGGTTCTGCCTCACGGTATAAATGCGTACCGATGAAGTATCACGAAAAATTATAATAAGTGCATGAATACTCCTAGAATAATATATAGAACTAGTAAAACAAGTTTTAAGTCAAAATAATGAGAGCTGGTACCAGAACTGATACTGGCTATGTAAAAGCGCGTATCAGAAAGGTTATGCGAAAAATAAAATAAAAATATGAAAAATCTTATAAAAATGAGTAGGTTCAGATTACAAAGTTTGGGATTAAACTGCTAAGCGTAGCTATTAGCGCTAATACAATGTGGTATAATTAATGAGACTATAAATATGAAGTTACACACAATCCTAGGCTGATTTGATCAGCTCTACGTGTCTTGTGTGTGCCTCCATTTCTGAGCCTTGGGTTTCTCCTCTTGCCACCACCATTTCCTCATTGGAAAACCACCAAATGATCACCTTTTCTCATGGTTCTTCTTTGTAAACACCTAGTGGCTTGTGTTGGGCGAGTGAGAGGCACATATTCTGAGTTGTAGTCTCTGTTTGGTGAGGTTCTTAGGGCTGTCTTCATGGTGAGAGTTGAGGGAGCCATGGTCATGGCATTTTGGGCTCCAGGAAGCCATCTTTGGTGAGAGAGAACCAACCTTTGATCATCATTTTCGTGTACCTTGGAAGTCAGATTGTAGGAGCTTCATAGAGAGCTCCAATAGCACCTCTAGCTTCTGTTTTGAAGCTATGGGTATGTTCCTTACCTTGATAATGAGTTTTAGTTGTTTAAAGGTTGAGTCTTGGCATGTTAATGAGTTAAATAAGTAACCAATCTGAACATGAACCTAAAAGTGAATAAAAATGAATGCTTGGACGTCCTAATGGGTTAAAAGTTGAACCTTGGGAGTGATATCTCGCAAAATGCATAAACCGCATTCTGTCGCGAAATATCCAGATATGATATCCGGATATTGATATCCGGATATTGATATCCGGATTTTGGGTCTTGTGATATCCGCATATCCATATTAGGATATGATATCCGGATATGCATATCCGGATATGGCCCAGACACATATCCGGATATTCTGGGTTTTCGAGGATAGTAGTTGTACTGTTCATACAGAATGGCATTTTGGGTTTGTGGACCCATGATTGGGTAATGTGGACTTCTGTAATAATTAATCTAAGTCAGAATCAAAGTGATTAAGGGCTTATGGCTTTGTGAGAAGCCTAAAGACATGAAACGTAAAAGGAAAGCATTGACTTTGTCATATGCTTGTAGATTATGATTATTGATACGATTGTTGGTCCAAACAGATTATTGGATAGTTAGCTTGCAAGGTAAGCTTTCGTGTGTGGACTTTGAGCTGGTGTGGACCTTGTATTGGATAGTTAGCTTGCGAGGTAAGCTTTCGTGTCCTTGGCTTAGCCATTGTTGGTTCCACCACACCCCATGGGGGAATGTTTTATATGCATGATGTGTTTTCATGTATTGATTTTAAAATACTACTGAGCTATTATGTGGATGCCTTATGATATGCATGTGGTGTTCCACCTAGATGGATCTCCTAAGTATGTGAGAGACATACAATAGGGTGATTCTGTGGGTGGGTGCAAGTGGCATCTTGCACTAAATGTAGGTAATAGACATATGTAAACCCTGCATTTCTCTGGCCAGTAGAATAGTTGACACACATGACATGATTATATGCTGCATTGCACTGATTTTGGAACTTATATTATTATACTGTTTTAGAACTTATATTGCATATGTAAGTTAGCTTGGGGTGGAGAAATCCTTGAGGACCCCTTGTCTTACTGAGATTTCTTTTTAGAGATCTCACCCATGTTTGGGGTACCATTTTCAGGTTCAGGTAATGCGGGGGTTGAGACCTCCAGCGGCATGAGGCCAGAGCTTAACTGATATACATGCTGTTGTGATGATATGTTTGGATGTTGACATGTCCTTTATTTATTATTATTATTATGTTGTTGTTGAGACTCTGTTGGGCTTGTTATCTTATTTGGTGAGCATGAGGATTTTCCATGCCATGTTTATGATGTTATGATTTTAGTTTGGTGTTGTATGAACTTTCAGGATTATGTCCGGTCTACTTGTTGTAGTTCCTTGCCTAGAGACACACTTATTTATCTTATAAGGTATTTCAGTTAGTTGTTTACTTGCAATTACATACATGTAATGTTTTGAAAAAAGATTTAATAATCAACTTGGTTAATGATAATGACGTCTTAATTGAATGAAAGAAAAAGTTATTCCTCATTTTTATTAAGCGTTACTTAATATGATGACATGATAACAAACCGAGTATACACGGGATGTTACACTAATCCTCGTAGATTTTTCCCAGTCAAATCCATGGTGGTGGAGAATTTCTCTCCTTATTTGAATTCAAAATTCAAATGTCTTATGGAGCTTCATGAAGATTTGAATTCAAATAGCTTCTAGAAACTCCATTTGAATTCGTCATGTCCATATCCTCTCTTGATTGTTGCTTTATCAACAACATTTGAATTCGTAATTCAAATGATCAAGTTGTTTTCATGAATCTTTAATCCAATCCCTATTAGATAATGCCTCATTTTAAATGAGAAGATAATTCTCATAATCATCTAATGGATAAATCATAATTATCATATTCACTTAACCTCTTAATTTTGAATTTAAACTTCAATTTAAATGTATTCTTATCCTAACTCTTAATTTAAAATTGAATTCAAAATTAAAATTCAAAATTAAGAATTGCGTCAAAACTTATTTTGACTACGTCAATTCCTTGACTTACTAGGACCCATGGCCCAAGACCCTATTGAGCCTTTTAGAGCATTTGGGCCCATTAGTGGAGAAATTAATTTCACCACCAACGGCCCAAATATGGTGCATGGTATATGGCTTAGAGTCTAACTCCAACCCAATTCACTTATGGTGCGTTTGGTATAGGTTTTTATTTTTGGTTTGATGGGGAAGTGTGGGTGGGCATTGGTGTATGCCACGTTTGGTACAAGCTATTGAAAAAAAATACTAGGCAACTTGGAAGGATAGGAAAGGTGATTTGTGTTGATTTTTGGCACAATAACACTGTTCCAAAATACACCCAGAGACATGGTATTTTGGATATGGATGGGGAAGTGGAAAATGGTCTAATGAGAAGTGTTCCACAATAACACTGTTGCAAATATTTTTCCGGTAATATTTCGATCAACCAAACATCTTTTCTTAAACTTTTCTATCAAACTTACTTTCCTACCATTTCCCAATTAATTGTATTTCTCTACCAAATTTTTTTCTCTCCTCTACCAAACGCCCCCTTATAGTCTTACTTAAGCCTAATAACACATTATTGGCCCAAAAATGCTAAAACATGTCATTAAGAACAATATTAGTGTGTAACCCATTAGACCCAATTAGTCAGTGATATAGATAAACTTGAACCAATTAAACTCCTTTAATGAGTCCAATTTATCTAATGACCACATAAGAAACTAGCAATGTTCTGCGGCCCCGTAACTAATCTAGTTGATCAAGTGATTTACCTTTCTAATTTGGATATCGTGCCGACATCATCCCTCATATCATTTTCCACATTTAGTCGAGAGCAAGGATATAGTATCATTTCTCTTTATGGCTAAATGAAACATTTTCCATAGAACTAGGATTCTTCTTCTATAAACTCTAAGGTGGATCCATGACTTCTCATGACTCGAGTCTAATAGAAGTCGTCCAAGTCCTATCAGTCTTGTGAATGGCTAATCCCTTATAGGGGACTATGAGTTTTTTCGGCATGTCCCTCTATACTCATTTACTTGAGTTATAGTACACAGAGTATATTGTTCTCCTCGTTTTTAGGCGGATAAAATCATATAGTCAAAGTATAACCCTAAGACATAGTTTCGATGACGTCCTCAAGTGTAGGATGATCTGTATCACCAAACAATAAGAGAGATTACAAATCCAATGATACTGTCTACGATGAATTATTGTGGAATCTCTCGGTGGATTAGTTTTGTGCCATATGTTCTCTAACAAATTCACCTATGACATCAGCTAATACATTACCATTCCTGCATTTCATGAGGTCCCTACCTTGCATCTCCGTATAAGTAGATGACGTTGTGCTAGTCTTATCAAGACCACAAATGCCCTATCTTGGTGATTCAAGACTAGGAACAAGCTTAGGTGATAGACATGTAATGCATTCGAGTCCTTGTGATCATGATCTCTATCGTAGATCATCGAGTGAACACTCATTCTATCCCTAGGACCTTTATCTATAAACGCATATTATCCATAAATAAAAGGCAAGACAACTATGCACAAATTAAATAAATAATGAAATAGTAAATAGTAAATGGTGTATATCTAATTAAATAGATTGTCTTCAAGACAGCTACATACTAGCAATTCTCTCCCTTTAGCCTGTGTTGAATTATACCCATTGGATAAAATTTGTTTATTCTTAAAGAAAATGTTAATAAATTACATTTTATCTTATTTGACAATTATCCTCAAGTATAATTGAATTCTAATTAATTATTTTCTAATGATGTAGCACTATTTTAAGTAACACACCTACACAAGTTTTTTTTTTTTGTTTGTTCACATAGTAATATTATTTACACAATTGTTTTCATAAACTATGCACATAAAATTTACATGTGGCAGAGTTGTGACTTAAATTCAAATCCCACCCAGCCATATTAATAATGTGTAGATAGATTATGAAAAGAAATTGTAAAAGTATTGTAGCTCTCTATCTAGTATCTACGTTTGTCAATATAAGTTTTCCATCTGTGCAGGGAGCACAATGATGTTAAATCTTAGGAAAAGGATGGTAAAGGACATACACAATGCGGTAGTGGGGCATATGCCCACGAATAATAAAAGGGGTTCCCAAGCATAAAGTAGCTGCGAGTGGGTACCATAATAATATTGATTCTTTTTCAAGGCCCTAGCTTGATGATTTTTTCTTCTTTTTTCTTTAGTAGTGGGGATGGGATATGGTCACATCGAGACTTGTATTCCCTTGTCATATTCACTCCACCTGGTGCTCTGAATTTCAAAGTGGTCCATCTTCATGTCCCCACTCAATAGCATCCACTTAAACGACAAAATCACACATTTATGAGACAGCTTCATGTTGTGTTCAACTGATAAGTTCCAAGATAGCTACCCTTTTACCCCCACTTCCGGCTTTTCAACCATTTAAATGTCACTTTTTTTTTTTACCTGCAAGTTCGTCGGTTGGTTTGGTGTTGAGTCCAAGGGTTTTGAGCTGTGAGTTTAAAGGACTTTCGACTCCTAGTAAACACACTTTGTGGATAGTGGAGAACCCCTTACACTGTCAATCCACAAAAGAGAATTAGTCTCAACCTATGTGGGGTGAGAATACTCCTGGGTTTACTCAAAAAAAAAAATGCCATTTTTAAAAAAAAAATTCCCAAACAATTCAAAACACGAGAAAATTATCAAAACAATACAATAAAATGCATATTAGGAGATACATGTTGATCAAATATTTATTGCCAAATAGCGTAATTTTAATGAGTTATGATTATTTTGCCACGATTTAAGCGTGACAAAATGAACATGACTAAACATGCATCACGAGGATACATATTTTACTGTATTAGTTTGGTAATTCTTTATTTGAATTGTTTTAGTATTTTTTTTTTTAAAGAATATAATTATAGTGGTAAAAAAGCCCCCATTTTCTCTTCCAATCAAGTTCCTTTCTTAATTTAGTTTTTGTATATGGTCTTTTTTATTAATTTATGAAGGAGAGAAATTTATTTAAATGGTTAGATTACAAACTATAAAGAAACAATTCAATTTAACAGCTCAAGCCGGTAAGTGATATCTTCAACATATTCCCACAGGCGAGAATGTTTTGAGCTTGAGGTGTATGGATATTATTATACAATTTCATTTTTAAGTTTTACCTTGTGCGAATTCCACTATAAAGTAATAGGCGAAGATGATGAAACTAGTGACTCTGTGATCACGAAGCCTAATAATATAATAAACAATCAATTTAACGTAAGAGCTTAAACTAGCAAATGATGAATCTTTAATTATTTTATATTATATCGCTCTAAATCTTCTGGTTTTTCAATCTGCAGAGATTCATTCCCTCAGTTCCGTCACCGAATGGAGTGTTCTTTTCTTTTTCTTTTGAAACATATTAGTATTAGTTGCGTATAAAAAATAATTTTGGCAACTTGCATTATTAATTATCATAATTTTCTCTCTATTAAAAGGGAAATGTTTATAACAGAGTTTCATGTACAGTGGAAGGATTGGGTTCGGGACCTTTGATTTTGCCAACAAATGTTATAGAGAGAAAAAGAAGAAATGTGAGAAATGAAAAATTGTAAGGCCTATGAAGGGACTGTATCTAAGTAAATATTAGAATAACCGAACAAAATGACACTATTCACCAATTTTTTTTATCTACAGTCTTATTTCCCAATCTGCCATGGAGGCAAGTTCGCTTCTGACACAAGCGAATTCAGTTTGTTGACATGTCACATTTTTAGTGGATAACAAGTATCAAATTAAAAAAAAATGGAGGTCGCCTACCATGTAGGCGAACTTAATAAAAAACAGAGATCGCTTGTGTCAGAAGCGAACTCTGACACCACCAGCTTCCTGACACATCATCATGCATAGTTCACCTGTGTCATAAGCGACATTGCTTGCGTGGCAGTTTGGAAAAATAGTTCAAGAGCGTGATATTTAGATAAATTTATGTGAGAACAGTGACACAATGGTTACTGTTCCTAAATATCAAGCCTCAGGTCAAAGTCAATGATACACATTTTCTTATAAAAATATTATGTCCACAAATTTTAATGTACAACGTTTTTTTATATATTTTTTAAATAGATGTCGGTTTATCAACTGGTTAATGAATAAATTTTTTTGCTCATAATTTATTTTTAATATCATGAGCTATTTTTTAATTATTTCAATTTATATAACATATATAAATTGTATATTGAAAAATAGAGTGAATGGCACTAAGACTGATTGATGAACCCAGCGGTCCCACTAATCTAACTATGAACGGGACATTTATTAAAGGTAAAAGTGTATATAGTTTTAAAGTACATAAATTTATGTTATTTTAAGAAAAAGATATATATAAAAAGATGTAGGTCCTATTAAAAATAAAAAAATTAAAGATGTGAATTTTATCTTTTTATGTTTATTTTTCTTTTAAAAAGATCTAAATTTGTGTCCTTTAAAAGAACATATTTTTTTATTTAATTACAATTTCAGGGGAAAGTGACCATTTTGTCACGTTTGGACAAAAAATTTACCAGACTGCCACGTCAACAGTAAATTTTATCAAAATGTCACGCGGCATAATTCGCTACACAGTGTAGCGAATTATGCATGCAAGTAATTCGCTACACAGTGTGGCGAAATATGCTACGTCAGAACAAAAAATGCCACGTGTCAAATTTTCAGAAATTCGCTACCTAGGGTAGCGAATTATGCCAAAATGTCAAAATTTGACATGTGGCATTTTTGGTTCTGACGTGACATATTTCACCACACTGTGTAGTGAATTACTTGCATGCATAATTCGCTACACTGTGTAGCGAATTATGTCGCGTGACATTTTGGCAAAATTTACTGTTGGCGTGGCAGTCTGATAATTTTTTTGTAAAAACGTGGCACTTTGATCACTCTCCCCCAATTTCAGTTCAAAACTGAATTGATGATAAAAACTATTTTAGATGCATATGGATCCTCTCATGTGAACACATGACCATGTCATGTGGAAAATCATAAGTGGATCAATGTAATAAAGGAGGAGAGAGAAAAAAAATGTTAAAATAGGTAATTACGAAATCATAACCGTTGAATTATTTTTATATGGTTATGATTTTCCCCCATGACCATATCATGTTTTTTTTTTTTTCCACAATCCATTTCCATTTTAGATTAGTAAATCAAATAGTTTAACCGATTAAATCAAGTGATCATAAAATTATTGCTTTTTTTATGTTCCATAGTTTAATTTAATTTAATTTTTTTATTAATTTTTATACTGTTGCAGGGACACAGAAGGAACAGAAAATATGAAACCAGAACCAATCTGACTGAACTCCTTCATGTTTTAGACAGAACTCAAGAACAGAACAAACTAAACCCGTGCAATTGAGATCTCAATTTCATAAATCTCGTCAAAAGAAAGGTACCCCAAAACAAAAAAATAAAAATTAATTATCGTACTCACTGCATCAAAAATTATTTATTTCTCCGATCAAAAATTCTCTTTTGGTTACGACCAAGTTGTCTTAATTTTCATATGTAGTATATAGCCTTATGTTATGTACTCAGTAACTTCAAAGTTTCTGAATCTCTAGCTTAAACGCTAAAGGGCAACAATCCCAGTTGAAAACATTTGGTCCCTTTTATATGCAGAACTTGACAAATCCACAGACATTGAAGCTTCTGATCTACACTGTTCTTTGCGCTCATCATTCATTATCTGCCTTGAACGGCACTCTGTGCTACAAAATGCCTTCTCTCCTCTGTACACAAAAAAATGAATCATAAGTTTGAAAGAATTGTCTTATGATCCAAAGATAAATTAACAAAATGAAATTCTGAGCAAGAAGGATTTTGGATTGGCCAGTACCTGTACATGTATATGTCTTTTCCATGGAGTTTCTTGCTGCATAAGTGACATGAACTAAGAAAATCCGAGGTGGGAAATGATGGTTCAGCTTCAACTAAAGTTTGTGTTGGTGGGGTTTTTCGGAGAAAACCAACGTTGTTGTTGTTATTAATGTTATACCCATGTCTCATAATTCCACCTTCACCACCATCATAGTAAACCTTAGTGATGGTCTTGTTAGGTACATGGTAAGTAACATATGTGTAATCCTCGGAGCTTCCAACTTGAATTTCGTTCACACCCTTTTGAAACCCATGTTGGTTTTTTATGGCATGAACCGGGATCGGTCTAGATCGGTTCAAATTCGATGTGCAAACGGCACGTTTGGGCAAAACTTCACGTCCAGCTTCCTCGGATTTATCAAGAGCCACCACAATTCCTAGACCAACACCACCAAGGTCGTAGCTTTTTGTGCCTTTTGGTGACTGCATCATCATGTCCAACGGGCTTTTTGGGCTTCTTATGGTGTCCAAAAGTGCGGCGGCATGGCCACCGGAGACCAATAATTCCGAGAACTTTCCGATCAATGGCCGGGGTCTACTTTTCCCCAACATGACAAGAATTTTGTACTAGAGTTATTGAGAATATTGATGGAGGAGATAGGCTTTTGAGGTAAGATTGTTATGAAGGGGAGATGTGGGTCTTTTTATAAGACCAACTCCGAAGCCGTCTTTAAGGGTTCTACTATAATTGATGGAGTGGTTGGAATAAGCCCATGGTTTATTTGGAATTACGTGGGTGATGATTGCTAGAGAAATTTCTACCAAATAGTTTTTAATTGATTTAGTAAATAATTAATCATATGCTTTAATTTACAGAATTGAATATGTATAGCTTTAAAAAGATGCCTATGTTGTGACTCTTTTAACATTAATATTACATATGCGTCTCTTTTAAGTGGGCCAGTTCTTGAAAATGTCCTTTTCAATGATTAAGACACCATACATATAAAAAAATTCTAACATTTGTTTAAGGGGTTATTATTTTCCACATAAAAATGCATGAGACTCATGCAGGACCATATAAAAATAATAGAAAAAAATATATGGATCCCACATATTTTAATATATATGTAAGCGATAAATTTATTTCATATAATATGAGAAATATTCATCACTTAAAGAATATTTGTTAGAAGAGAAGTTTTTTTATGCATGAGAATCATAATTTGCAAGAATATGTTGGAAAAATACATTTTCTAGAAATATTACCAAAAAGTTATTTTGTAAGCTAAAATATTACCAAAAAGTTGTGTAAAATTTTCCCATATCATGGGAATTCAAAAATTCCACCCTACAAGTGGTATTCTTAATATCATTTTGGTTCAAAAAGCTTTAATTTTTTTTTCTTTCAAGAATCTGATTTTTATGGAATAATCTTAATAACCCTTATACCAAATGTGGATCAATAAAATTATTTCTCAAGAATCCAATTTTTCTTTTAATATAGGTAAGTAAGCAATTGGGTGGTTGAATGTATAAATAATACGGCAGGCAACGGGGAGTGGTTCAATTGTTAATAATTGAAACATGGTTAATGTTTGAATTACACTTTCTTCAATTCATTATAAAGAAGCAACACATAAGTGATACGCAACTATCCTGGTAAATTAAATTAATTTTATGATTAATACAAAACACAAAGGTTTAACTTTTTTTTATATACAATAATAAGAATTAAACATATAATCTAATATAAATTATCCAAATCCCTCACTATTAGACCAATCTTAATTGTTTAAGGGGACGTTTGGTAGAGCATAATTTTTTCTTATCTGAGAAATTCAATTGCTGGTAATATAATGGGAAAGTGAGTTTGGTAGAAAAGTTAAAAAAAAAATTATTTGATAAACCAAAATATTACCAAAAAAAAACTAGTGAAAGTTAAAAAAAAATTCATTGACACTTTTTGATTTCCCAAGAAAAATCAGAGGGCATTCTGAAGTGTTCAAATTCTTGCAATTTAATACATTAATTATATAATATTCCTATGTAAATGATAAGCATAAGCAAATTTTTGATAAACTCCTACAAAATATGATTTTCTTTAAATTGCATGTGAAGTTTTCCTAAAAAAAAAATTAAAACTCCTCTTCGAAATACTAAATTCTCACTGTAGCTAACACATATTAAAATTTTGCTCCCCACCAATAATTCTTTTATTTTTTTTTGTAAATAAGGGACCAACCAATAATTCCTTAACCCTTATCAGAAATTTGGCGAATAAATAAAAATTTAAAAGCACATTCTTGGGATCTATCATTGTGGGGTCCTTGTTTCCCGGGAAAAGAATCTTGACCGTTGGATGAAGGAGGACGTGTCCTATGTTTAAGTAAAGTGCAAGGGCAATGATTGATTGCAGAACCACACAACATAAACTGGAGTATTGATATAAGTGTTCGTCGTCTGATTAAATCACTCTTGAATTAAAAATTATTTGATGCATTTTTTTTTTCTAATTATTTAATTATTGGGTTTTATTAATCTCATGTTAAAGGAGATAGTTATCTCATGTCATATAGATAAATTTGTGGGTTCCACCACCTGAAAAAAATAAAAGAAAAGAAAAGAAAAATATGGCACAATTATCGAAGGGTGTGTAGGAGAGAAAACTTATCTCATGTAACATGAGAATAATTTTTCCCTTAATTATTTATTCAGTTTTTCTTTTTAAATTTGATCAACTCAATTTAATTTTATTCGGTTTGAATTTGATTAAAATTTTTATTTTTATGAAAAAACTTGAAATTTCAGGCATGCAAATCACAACTATATCAAAATAAAGCCATTTAAATTTATAAACTATTAAAAAATTCAAATCTTAAATTAAAATAAGTCTTAAAACTCATGAAGAGCTATTATACAAATAAAAAGATATTGTACAAAAAAAATAAACTCATGAAGAACTAAAATAAATTAATAGACAATAAAAATTAAAACAAGATAATTTACTATCAATAACATTCAAAATTCTAAATATACAAAACAATAAGATTCCAAGTCACTATATTTCAAAAATAATAAATAAAGTTTTTATCAATTAAACTGAAAATCGATCAAATCCAATTAAAATACATACTTTTTCATTTTCGATTAATTCAGTTATAAATTTTTTGAGTCGGTCATTGTAGTTTGAATTAAACACATTAGTTACAATTTATTAGTATTTAAATATATAATAATTTAAATATTTAAAAATTTGAGTAAGGATATTCTTACTTTTAGAAAAGTTTACTACCAACCCATCACCTTCATAATCATCATTGGATAAATATTTCCTCTCTCTTCAAAAACTTTTCAGCATTCTCTCTCTTTGATCCAATGATAATTGTGGAGGTCAGTGGCAGATCCAAAAAACTAATGAAGGGTGGACACTTAATATATAAATTCAAGTACATATAGATTTGGGTCTGGTCTGGAACGTGACTTGCGAGCAGCTGCCGGCTAGCTGGGTCTGGTTTAGATCTAGATCTGGACGGATTGTGACTCAACTGGACCCACAATGGAGAAAGAAGCAAATGTTTCAACTTTTAATAATGGAAATTGAGGAGGTTTGAGAGGAGATGAATAGTATGTAGATGCAAATGAAGGGTATGGAATGTGCCGTTAGGTTTGGATAATGAAGGTGGAAGAGAAAAAAAAACTAGAGTTACTATCGATGTTACTACCAATCAATTTCACCGTTAGATCGATTATAACAGTTGTATTTATTTCTATCTTTGTATGGTTATGATCTCATATTTAATGTAAAAGCATTAAATATGAAAAATCATACTCTTACAAAGATGAAAATAAATATAAAGTATTAAACATAGGGAATAGTAACTATACAAAGATGAAAATAAATATAACCGTTGGATGAACATAATCGATCTAACGGTGAAATTGATTGTTAGTAACCCTAATTGGTTGTTACAGTATCCTGCCCCAAAATTAAATTGAGAAAACTTGAATTTTAAGAGAAAAATATTTTTATATTTTTGGATCATACTTTAAGGGTGAACACTTACCCCCTTTTACTAAACCTAGATCCGTATCTGGTGGAGGTAATGAGTTGATAGTGGATATTTTTGGTAATCAGAATATTTCCCTCATAAACGTTAACATAATAAACGACGACTAAGAAAAAATATTTAAAAATTGAGTCGGTCATTGCAGAACCCACAGAATTGGAGACGGTGACAGCCCTTGTTTTTATGAAAGCGATGTGGTCGATCGAGCCCCACTCCACCGTTATTTGTCGCTACACAATCAAATTACAATTATATCCTCAAATAATTAATGTCCTATTTTCTTTTTTATTTCAAGAAAAATATTTATTAAAATTAGCTGTAACTAGGGCATCTTTCTTTTGCACACTAACTATTTTCTATTCATTATCAGCTGTTTCACTTCTACATTTCTTTTTTTTGGAAACAAACTTTACATTTCTAGTAAGTAGTGTAATTGTCTTATCATATCATATATGTTACTAAATTATTTTCTAAGGAAAACGTTTTATTAAATATGAAGTCACGGATAACTTTTTTCCTCGAGAGAGAGAGGGACTTTAGCTATATAAAATCTACAATTTTTACTTGTCTTTTAAAACTACGAGAGGATATTTTTACTACCAAAATTTTCCACTACCAACTTACTACCAATCTAATCATCATTGAATTAAAGAGAGAGAATGTTAAAAAAAAATTGAAAAGAGAGAAAATATTGATCCAATGATGATTAGATAGGTAGTAAGTTAGTAGTGAAATTTTTTGGTAGTAAGAATATCCCTCATAAAACTATTTACAAATTTATAGATAAAGCACTTTTTTCTTGTTGCTAAGTTAATAAGGTTAGCTTAGTATGTAACCCGTTGTATTCTCCTTTCTCCTTACGTTAATGGGTTTTCTATATATAGGGATTTTTTTTATTCTGATATAAGAATAAAAAATTTATTTCCTATTTCAATTATTGATCTATGTTCATCTGAAAAATATAATTTATTAAAAATTAATTAATTAATATAATTCAATAAATTATAAATGTTAATGATATAAAAGACAGTAGGTGAAAGTCACCTATAGATTAAAATTTGTGAATGATACCAAATATATAAATTAATGGTATAAACAAAGTGCAACATAATTAAAGAACGAACTCACAGATTATAGGAAAGGATGAGATGTCACTATGGAGTGAAAATTCGAGCCCAACAACATTGTCTCTTTAAGACAATTTATTCCCTCACTATTGATGCAGAAGGTTGATGAACAATTGCCTCACAAGATAGAACAAATTGTGCGTCTTCGGAATGATGGCACTATTGATCGGGAGCCAAAGCGAAGACAACTGAATGTTTGAGGAATCACACTCTTCATAAGCCTAAGGTAGTATGCACTATGGATGCACATGGATAACTCAGAATAGGAAGAATTCAGATAGATTTTCTGAAATGGCCAGTGTCTATAATAGACATTAACCGGACGCGATGAACAACCGCTTGACGAACTGCCGCTTCTGACAGTGGCGAACCATTATGACTGGTGACTAGTTCAGTTCAAACTTAACGAAACACACTGGTTCGGTTCAAAAACAAAACCAAAAGGAAAGAACCAGTTCGGTTCAAATTAGGCGGGAAGCAAAAATCTGGAGGGAAGCAATAGATATTTCACACACACAACCTAGCTGAGCCGGACAGATGACGGCAGGGCCTGCGTGCATGAGTGTGGTGGACCAAGGCCTACCTAAATCCTCCCCCCTCCATAAAATGTGAAGTGTCCCATGGGGCAATCTAGAAGTGTAAGGTGGGATCTTATAAACCTTCCCATCTCTCACTACTTCTCCAACTTGGGACTTTTACCCACATCTTCCCTCTTTCTCTTCTTTCCAACCCATTTATTATTCATAAGCTATAGGATTTTATACATAAATTCCAATAGTTAAATGTATGGAGATCAATGATTAAGATGAGCGATAAGACTTCTAATTCTTACAACGAAGTCAAAAAATCATTCTTATATATATATATATATATATATATATATATATATATATATATATATATATATATATATGGGGCAGGATCCTTTGACACCGGTGTCAAACTTTGAAATTTGACACCAAATCCTAATTATTGATTTCCGCCAATCAACGGTTATCATTTATTAGAAATTAATAAGTTTTATTCTCAATAAATGATAATTATTGATTGGCGAAAATCAACGGTTAGGATTTGGTGTCAAATTTTAAAGTTTGACACCAGTGTCAAAGGATCTTGACCTCACACACACACACACACACACACACACACACACACACACACACACACACACACCGCCATTTTAGCATTACCACTCTTACTACTTATTTGGTTACCGTTAGATCAATTTGAAATCAACAACAGATAGTATTTTCTCATTTTCAATCGTTGATTTCAAATTGACCAAACGGTCATCAAATAGATAGTAAGAATGATAAGGCTAAAATGATAATAAGTATAATCGCGTTATATATATATATATATATATATATATATATATATATATATATATATCCCTTATTGATATCGATCTTATCTTGATAGCTGTGCAGTTGGACTTAGGCCTCCCAAGTAGGCTGTAAGAACCCGCACCGTTAAATTAGGGATTTAAATAATTAATTATCAGTTTAGGAAAAAATTCCGTAATTGACCTTGAATAACTATTAGATGACTTAAATAATTATAGTAAGGGCTTAATAACGCTGAAAGTCGCTTTTCTGACGAAAAGTGCATATACCGGTTCTGTCTCACGGTATAAGTGCGTACCGGTGAAGTATCATGAAAAATTATAATAAATGTATGAATATTCCTAGAATAACGTTTAAGTCAATAATATCAAGTTTGAAGTCGAAATAATTAGAACTGACGTCAGAACTAATACCGACAACGTGAAAACGCGTACTAGAAAAGTGTTTCGAAAAATTATAATAAAAATATGACAAATATTAGAAAAAAGGCTAGGTTCAGAATATGAAGTTTGATATTAAAATGATAACCGTAGCTATTAGTGCTAATACAGACGGGTTAAACTTAAGTGGGCTATAAATACAAGGTGGCACTAAACCCTAGGCCAATCCCTCATGTTCACGCGTGGCATTCAGCAACTGATCCTTGCCCCTCACCTTCCTCCACCTTCTTCCCTCCGTTGAAGCTCCAAGAGATCACATTTTCTCTTGCTTTCTTCACAAAAGTTTCTTGTATGAGTGTGTTCTAGCCTTGGGAGGTTGAAAGGCCAACCATTTCTGAGTTTGCAGCCCCTGTTTTGAGTGTGTGAGTTGCTGACTTTGTGGTTGTGAGGTGTGGGAGCCATTTCCATGCCATTTATGGCTTCTTGAAGCCACCTTAGCTTATGTTTCCAGAAAACAGAATACTTTTATTACAAGCACAGAATTTCTGCTGCAAGATCTTTTTTACGTCCTCATTTTCATATACATTCTTCTCTTAGAAATTTTTCTGAACCATTACCATATCTAAAAGCTTCCAGTAGCCAGAAAAAAGTTATATTTTGTGATCATTGTGAAATCCTATCCAGAACAATTAGAAATCTTAATGAGGAGAGAGAATATCTTAATGAAGAGAGGGAGAGACTTCTTAAACATATATTTACATTATAACAAGAAGTAGATAAACTTTAGCAAAAATCTTATGGTTTCCCGTCCACAAAAATGGGTGAGATAGGTAATTGCTCCATTCTGAGCAATCAAGAAGCTAGCATAGAAGCAGGTTCTATGCCTTCACAAGCTCAAACGGTGCTTGGTGATGAAAAAACAAATCTGTTAAAGGCTGTGGCTTTGCCAAAAAGCCAAGAAGAAAATAATTTAGAAATATTAAAAAGAAAAATAGAAGAGATACTAAATGCACAAAAGGGGATCAGACAGCTAGCAGAACCTGAAAAAGATAAAGAAGAAGAAGACATATCTTCACCAATATCTGGAGATTCAATGGATACTATTGGAAGACAGAACATTGAAGAAAAAGTCTAAAAGTCAGACTCACCTTCTTTTATGAGTTATTGAAACTCTATAGGTATACCTTGAACATTCCATTTGAAATTTCATTAATTTAGCTTGTTTAAGTAACTAAAAGAGGGAACTTTAATGATTCAAGTTAAAAGTGGTAAATCCATGTATAATAAGTATTGTTGAACATCTATTTTGAAGAAAAACCAGACTTGGGAGCTTGGGGAAGCTTTGGGGTCACAGATTATGCAAAAAAATTCTGCAGAATTCTGTTCTGTCCGCATGGTAATCGATTATCTTTCGTTAGTAATCGGTTACCATGTGGAGTAATCGATTACCACCTGTCAGAATGACCAGAAATGAGTTTTAATGGGTGGAAAAGTCCCCATTTGGGCATGATGCCCTAGGAAATAAGTGTTACCATTGGGAAACAATAATACCTTTAATTGTGGGGCTTAATGTTAGTAATTATGAACTTGAAAGGATGTAAACAAAAAGGGAATGTCATCATAATGCAATGAAATTCTAAAGGTTGAATGTTGATAATGTTTCTACTATAAATAGACTGTGAGTGGGCTATTTGGTGATGTGGGCTGGTGGACTCATTTTGGATTGATTGCTTGAGAGGTAAGCTTTGTGTCCTCGGTTTTGCCCATTGTTGGTTCCACCATACCTCATGGAGGGATAGTTTATATGCATGATGTGCTTTTATGAAATGATAATTGGTTGAAATGTTATTGAACTGTTAAGTGCAAGTGCCTTATGATATGTATGTGATGTTCCACCTAGACGGTAAGCCTGAGTGTGTGGCGTCTTACAAGATGGTGATTCTGTGGGTGGGTACAAGTAGCGTCTTATACTACTGTAGGTTGTAGACGCATGTAATTCCTACATGTTCTCTGGCCAGTAGGATTCAGACACACATGACATGATTATATGCTGCATTGCACATATTTTGGAACTTATACTGTTTTAGAACTTATACTGCACATGTAAGTGAGCTTGAGGTGGAGAGATCCTTGAGGACCCCTTGTCTTACTGAGATTTCTTTTTAGAGATCTCACCCCATGTTTGGGGCATATTTTCAGGTTCAGGTACCTCGGGGGTTGAGATCTCGGGCAGCAGGAGGCCGGAGATGAGTTGATTATGCATGTTGACTGCTGATATGCCTGATTTATGATTATGCTTTATTTTCATTATATTGTTATTTGAGCTGAGACTATGTTGGGCTTTGTTGCCAAATTTGGTGAGCATGAGGGTTGTCCATGCCACAATGACTTGACTATGTTTATTTAGTTTTGAGTTGTATAATGCATTAGGATTTTGTACGGTCTACGTGTTGTAATTTTGTGACGAGATACACATTTATTTAATGAGGTTATTCAGTTAGATTTTATTGCAATTTACATACATATATTATTTTGAAAAAGGATTAAGTAATCAACTTGGTTAATAATAACAACATCATAATTGAAAAGAAAAAGTTAGCTTCCACATTTAATTGAGCTGCACTTAATACTGTAATATGATAACAATTCGGGTATACACGGAGTGTTATATAGGCCACTAAAGGTTCAGAATCCCACCACCAGCAACTAAACTCTATAAATAAGAGATAAAATTTATAAGTATGGAGAATCTCTCTTTTAATGCTATGTTGTCACTATACACATACCACCCATTTGGCAAATACCGTTACCAACAGTATACAATGATATGTAATCTCAAGGATATCTCATTTATAGATATATTGGAGAGAGCATTAGATCTTATAGAAATATATTAGTCCTTGACAAAATACTTCTATCACCCAAACAAAACAATATATATATATATATATATATATATATATATATATATATATATATATATATATTTGAGATTTATTATTCTTATGTTACATAAGAAAGAATCTATCTCCTTCGTACACGAATTTAAGATGAGTCCAACTCTACTTTTTCTCTCCCGTGAAAGTGGACTCCACCTGCACAAATGAGTTTGTAGGAGATAATAGTTATCTCTTACTACATGAGAAAACTATTACCTCATATATATATATATATATATATATATATATATATATATATATATATATATATTTATTGGGATAAACAATTCTACAACCACTTTAGATAAGCTTATCTACAGCTAGCCCCAAAACTACGTCGTTTTGATTAATAAAGGGTGTTCACGTAATTTTAGGTGAATTAATGAATGGTGTTTCAGTAAAATGTATATGATAGAAAAATAAATAAAATTACAAAAACACCCTTCATTATCAAAATGACGTAGTTTTAGGGCTAGCTGTAGACAAGCTTATCTAAAGTGGCTGTAGAAATAAATTTTCCCCACACACACACACTCACACTCACACACACACACACATATATATATATAGGGAAAAACATTTCTCAAGCTGGTTGAGATAATTTTATCTCCGGCTACTAAATCATAACCGTACAAAGATGAATCAATGGTGATGAAGGAAGAGAGAGAAAAAGGGAATCATAACCATTAAAAAAATGAATCAAATAATATAAAAAAATAAATAAACAAAACGACGTAGTTTTAGGATGGCTGGAGATAAACTTATCTCAAGTTGTTAGATAAATATTTTTCCGTATCTATATAGGGGAAAACATTTCTATAGCTACTTTAGATAAGGTTGTTTATAACTATACCTTTTAACTAAGTATGACTGGTCATATATTAAAATTATATTTTCTCTCTCTGCCACGTCGGCCGATAGTGTATGAGGAAAAAGAAAAAAAGAATAGCTTTATTGTTATAACTAAGTATAACCGGTCATACTTACTTAAAAAAGAATAGCCATAAATAACCTTATCTAAAGTGGTTATAGAAATACTTTTCCTATACATTGACATTCCAAGGGTCTGGGTACTTTGGTAATTTAATCGTAGAGCACAGGTCGGCCACAACAGAGGGCGATCCATCACTGACGAAATGGGGCTTGAAAACCAGTTGGCCTCCACGCCTCTCCTCTAGCTACCTAACAAATTGGCCAAATTGGCCAAATTGTCAATGCATATCTAGTTTTAGAAAAAGGTGAAAGTGTCTATCATTTTAAAAGATGTAAAGTTGTGTCATTTTGAGAGAGAGAAAGAGATAGATAAAAGAGAAGAGAGAGTTGACAAAAAAAAATAAAGGTATAGGTCCCACCTCTTTATGAGAGTAAAAAGATATAAGTTGTGTCATTTAAAAGGATAAATATTTTTTCATTTAAAAAATAGATTATATTTCTATAATTCAATATGAATATACATAATAGTAGTAGGCCTCACATTTGATTTTTTTTTTCTCTTCAATTATTTATGTATCTTATTTATAATTTTGTTTCAGTAATATAAAATGACTCATTTACACCAACGCAAGAAAAAGATTTTCCAAAATTAATATGACATCTTCTATACTTAAAAGGTAATTTTAAGCATAATCTCAATACGATCGTAAGATAGCCACATTGGTATATAGAAGATTAAAGCTTGAATCTTAATTAAGATAAATATGTTTCGGATAATTTTTTTTTATTAATTGATTTCCATGAGAATATTATGACTGTTCAGAAATGTTAAAAAATGAGAAAATGGTTAAAAATACTATAGCTGCCAGAAAAAATCGATTTTAATGTTGTCTCTAAAGTTTCAACATTTATGGAAATTTTCTAAAAAACCGAGATAGAGAAACTAGTGTCAACAAAGAAGAGTTAGCACAAAAGTGTAGAAAACTCGACTGTTAAACACGTAAATCCCCTTGCGGACGGTAGTAAAAACTAAAAAAGGTTACGTATGGAGAATAATAACGTTATTGATGGATTGATGGGAATTCAACCCAGAATAAATAATGGGTTTTATAAGAGTTATGTGGTAAGAAAAGTAATTGTGTAATGTTATAGAGATTCGTTTTGCGTGCCATTTTTTTTGCTGCGGGCCCCACAAAATGTTGTGAGTGTAGGAAAATTTTTCTGGTCATGTTAAATGATAGATGATAAACCCATAAATAATAGATATAAGAATAGTCACTTTTAAGAAGATATATTTGACAACCACTTCTCTACTTGCACTCTATAAGTCATTATTCTCTATATTCTCTCGCGGTGGATGATCTGAACTCATAAATTCACATTTGATAAGGAAGACAAGTAGGGGATAAGCATATATTAACGGCCAGATACACTTGACATATACACCACCCCTTTTATTTTTCCTTTTTGTAGGATTATCACATTTTTTTTCTTCTTGATTTCACTAACCAGCATAACCAGTAGAAATGATCCATAGTTTTTGACGGATAAGCTATCTCAGCAACAAGCAACAACTGAATCCCAGCTCTAAAAAGATAGCTTTTTTAGTTCACATATCAACTCAATATGTGATTTAACATTTGCATTTTCACGAATATGTTAGGGTGACAATTCGAATTATGAATTTGATATCATCAATACGAACATAACACAAATAATTATTTGTGTTAAAATTCTTGATATAAATACGACATGTTTATTGTATAGAATCTATAGATCCACACGAAATAACATGAATAACTATTAATTTTACTTTTTGAAAAAAGATTACTTAAATAATCTCAAATTAATAAATAAGAGTAGGTAAGTGGAGGTAAATATATAATTATACAATTATTTCATTTAAATGAGTTGAAATAATATATGAACACGTATATCCATCACATAAACACAATACTATTTTTCAAGTCACATTTTGATTGACATGAACACAATACGCATATGAAAATGGATTAATACAAACAAAAAACTCATGTCGTATTTAAATCGTCAGGTCATATTGAAAATTACTTACCAATTTACCAAAAAAAAAAAAAAATACTTACCATTACCAAATTATCTCATCATTAATAATATTGGCTCATATTGAAAAGTTTAGTAATTGCTTATCAAGTTTTTATAGGTAATTTGTGCAATATATTGAATTTTTTTAATGTCATTCTATTAAGCCATGTTGCAATACTGATGTTATCACCAAATCATAATTCATTTTATTGATAATCCTGAAGTAATTTATTGTTTACAAAGTAACGAAAAGGTTGTTCCTTCAATAATTTAGGAGAGTCAAAATTTCCTTTCCATTCTTCTAAAAGGATCAAAAAAATTTCACCCCAAAAAAAAAATCAAAATTTTAAAATATTACTAAAACAAACGAGGAAGGATATTCTTACTACTAAATTTTTCTACTACTAACTTACTACCTATCTAATCACCATTGAATCAAAGAGAGAGAATGCTAAAAAGTTTTTGAAAAAAGAGAAAATGTTGATCCAATGGTGATTAGATAGGTAGTGAGTTGGTAGTAGAAGATTTTGATAGTAAGAATATCCCTCCTCAAAACAAAATACTTGTTTAGAGAACACCCTAATTATTAATAAGCCATGATCATACTTGTAAATGTAATGTTAGTGTTATGACAACATTTGTGTGAATACTTTAGTGTACATAATAATATTATTTATAGATATTTTTCTTTACACTACTTTTTTTTAAGGGAAAAGTGTGTATCATTTTAAAGGATGTAAAGTTATGTCATTTTAAGAGAGAGGAAAAGATAGATAAAGTAGAAGAGAGAGATGACAAAAAAATAAAGGTGTGAGTCCCACCTCTTTGTGAAAGTAAAAGGATATAAGTTGTGTCATTTAAAAGGATAAACACTTTTTCCTTTTTTAAATAAATAAAAATCCATTCTAACTTTATCTCCTACACATATAAAGTATGCACGACTCATATTTTTTATTTTTCTCTCTTCTCCTCATATGGTCCCACATGGGCCTTTACATTTTTATGTGTGTATAGGAGATAAAATTATTGTTTGTAACATAAGAAACATTAAACCCATTTTTAACCACTCAAATTCAATTTTTGTTATATTGGAGGTGTTAAGTACCCGAGTAACGGAAGGGATATATAAGTGGTTTGATTGATGTCTAACCAATGTTATTAAACTCGAACCGATTAGTGACTCGATTGAGGTACTGGGTTAGTGGGTCACTGGTTCAACCAGTGGGTCACTGGTTGAACCACATAACTCGGTGAGTATATATAAATTTATAATTTATATAAAAAATTTAAATATATTTAAGTACTTATAAAAAATAATTTTAATCTTAAATATTCTCTTTTTTTATAAATAAGCATTCTTACTTTATTAATAATGAATATTACATTTTGTATTCCAAAAGACAAAATATTACATTTCAAATACAATTTAATATAATAAATTTTTAAAAAATCGTAGCTTTGCAAAAGAGTGTTCCATTTGACAATATATTAAACTACTTCTTTCACTTCAATTAAGTACACTATGTTTTGCAATACAATGTAATAAATGAAAGTACAAAAGCATTGGTCATTTTTAGCTGCTATTTCATAGCCCTACTTGACAGCTATCTCACAGCCCTATTTGACAGCTATTTCACAAATATCCATCGCCTCTTTTTTTGAAAACAACTATAATCTCTCTTTCTTTTTTTCTTTTGAAAACAGCGTCGATCTCTTTTTCTGCTTCTTCTTCTTCTTCTTCTTTGCCATAGTTGTAGTTTCTCTTTCTTCTTTCGTCTCATTAGCTGCTTCTCTCTTTTCAGTACTATATTGTTTCAATCTATAATCTTTTTTCTTCTTCATCTATGAAGGTGGTGGTTACCATGAATGAAAAAAAGACCCACCATGAAACTCGAAGAGAAAGTCTTGAAGAGAGATAAAATACCATAGTGAAGAAGGCTATGCTAGTGGATGTCAAGATCTGGAAGGGAAACGATTAAAAACCGGAAAGATTCTTTTTTTCCATCTCCGTCAAGATCTATAATCTTTCTTCTTCTTCATTTTCGACCGGATTTTTTTAAACCGGCGGGTCACCGGTTCTTAAATACTCGGCCGGTTTAATCCGATTTCCACCGGTTCATACCGGGTGGTTGACATATCCGATCCAATAGGTTGCCCGGATCGGTCACACGGCCGGTTTACCGGTTTCCGGTTCGAACCGGCCGGTCCGGTCCGGTTTTCATAACACTGTGTCTAACCATCAATCCCCAAAGTCATACAAACTTAGGCAATTGTCAATGGACATACAAGTTTCATAGCATTACCGAAACTCTTAATAAATGATAAAATATGTGTTTACGATATTATTAAATAATTTCATAATAATATTCTGTAGAATTCTTGAGACCACTAATGATGTGGATGACAACCTTTCCAGAATTTTTTTTTTTTTTTTGCCGTCGGGAGCAGAAATGGATAGAAAACTCATTTGGTAAAATCAGTTTATTTTTTTTGTTCCCGGGACGAACCAGTTTATTTTTTGTGCTGGGAAGCAGAAAAAAGAATAAAAAAATTTCTGCTTTTTTGTTCCCGAGCACAAAATGAGAAACATTTATCTCTCTCAAGTACTCTCCACCTATGTTGCACCGACACCGACACGGGACACGAGATACGATATGATACGACACGACACTTCGACACATTAATTCTAAAAAATGTTAAATTTTGACACGTTATGACACATTTTGATATTATATAATTTTTAATTTATGTAGTGTATATTATATTTAGTATTCAATAATTTAACAAAAAAATAAAGCTAAACTTATAATACCCATCAATTTTACAAAGAAATATAACATATCCCAAATATTTATATTAAACTCGATAAAATCGTAATCGTAATCATAATCTAACGAATCTAATAGTTGGAACTCAAAATACAATGCAATGTAACCTTTGAATCTTTTTTGAGTCTTTGCAACAAGTATTGGAGTGTCGGGAAGTGTCAGACACGATACGTCATGATTTTTGAAGTGTCGGTGCTTCATAGCTCTCCACCACTACCATCTGCACCACCACCACCACCATCTCGACATGACCACTACTATCATCGTCGTACCACTACCACCTCCTCCACGTCACCACTACCATCACTGTCACCACCATTATCATTACCACCATCACCAACCACCATCATCGTAGCCACTGCCATCACCATTACCACCACCACGCCACCCATACTATCGCCATCGTCGCTGCCGCCACCCCCGCCACCGCCACCACCATGTCATCTCCATCACCATCGTCGTAGACACTGTTGTCACTACCACCACCACTACCATCGCCGCCACCGCTACATCACCGCCGCCACCATGTCATCATCATCATCATCGTCACAGCCACTGCCACCACCACCACCACCACCACTATCGTCGTCGCCGCTATGCCACCATTACCACCACTGCCGCTGCCACCACTACCATTATCACGCCATTGCCACTGTCACTGCCACCACCACTACACCATCGTCACCGCCACCACCACCACCACCACCATCGCTGCGGTCACTGCTGTCACCACCACCACCTCTACGTCACCACCACCACCACCACCATTATCACTACCATCACCACCACCATCGCCGTAGCTACTACCGTTACCATCACCACACCACTACCACCACCATGCCACCATCACTGCTATCACCATTACCGCCGCCGCCATTGTCACCATGCCATCACGTCCACAACCACCACCATGACAACACCGCTACCGCCGCCACCACCACCACACCATATGAAAAGGAAAGTGATGATCAGAAAAAATGTATGCTTAATAGGAATGATTTTTTATTCTATTATTTGTTGTATTATCAAACGTAATTCTCATTCTCGGAATAAAAATAAAACATGTTATCAAACACATTTTTTTTCTCAGAAATTGTTCCAAGGCACAAAAATAGAAAAGAATTGTTTCTTTTCAGAAACAGGGTCAGAGAACAGAATGGTTGTCATGCACACCCTAAATGTGTAAATCAATTGATAAGAGGTTGTTTCTATTTAACTAGTGATCTTGAGCTGAAGATCACCTATGTAGTCCCATCGCCTATATAGATAATATAAAAAAAATCGAACTCTTGAGTGTTTATATGGGAAAGGATCCGTTTATAATTTTTTTTTTTTATAAATTTTTGCAAATTCACCATGTACTCCCAGAAGTACATAGTGTAACCTAATATACTTTCAGGAGTACATAGTATAGTTGTAAGAATTTGTAAATATAACCATATCCGGATTATATAGTTTATAATTTTTTTTTTTTTTTGGTATCCTTATATAATTTTAATTTTGATGTAAAGCTTTTTCACACATCTTAGGAAGTATTATTATAATAAAACTCTTTTAGTAAAACTATATAAAAGCTAGTATCTGAACAGTTGAAAGAAGAAATGCTAAAATAATATATAGTCGGGAATGTAAAATAATTTATTTACTGGTTTGATCAGGCAAATGAAAAAACCACTCTAGTAATTAGAAAATATAAGTAAGGCATATCAATGCAAAAAGCCAAAATAATGATCAACTTGATGTGATTTTCAAATATATTATCAAGGTAATGCAATCCCACATAAAGGATGTAGGATCGGTCTTGTCTGAGCAGATAAGTTTAGAATTTATATTTTGAATAAGTATTAGCCATGATTAAAATTGTCGATGTAGCGCTAAAGTAACAATAAAGATAGTTGAGAGATCTATGAGTTAGGCAGAATTTATATGGAGATTAATTTATCTACTTCACACACCTAACAATGTGTGGAGTTAGGTGAAGAGAAGAAATAGAAAAATAAAATATGGATTTCATACACTTATAATATATATATATATATATATATATATATATATGACAACGTAAAAAATATTAATTTCATTTACATAATATATAAACACATTACAATTTCTATGTTAGGATATTAAAATACTTTTTTGTGGCTCTCCTATAAGGGGAGGAACACACTTTACAATTAAGTCTATGTAGAAAATAGTATATTTTAAAAAAACAAAACTTTTTTGTGGCTCTCCTATAAACGACAAATGTATTTTACCGTCCACAATTTAAATTTGCGTTCAGATATTTTAACATTAAGAAGAATTGTTTTTATATCTTACCTACATTTCTATTTGAGATTTTCAGTTCAACTGCTTTGAAAGTGAAGTGTTGCTTTCGTTCAGGACACTGATATTATTAGTAATATATTTTTGGGTTTAAAATATATTGCAGTGGATTTTTTAAGGCAAACCAAATCTAATGAGATTCATGCCAACTGGGACATCAATACATATTAATTCTTTCTTTGATATAATCAGGCAATTATTTTATTGATTGATGCACGAATATATTAAAGTGACAACTCAGAGAGCATGGCCGAAGTTGAATGTGTCGTGGTTTAATTTTTTTATTTTAAGATACCCAATCCGCTACTTGTTTAAATAGTTTTTTAATCAAATATTTTATTCAAGGAAAATTATTACATTGACAAACTTTTTATTTACAAACTCTTATAAATTTAACCATATATTCTTGGGAATAGTTTGTAAACAATTTTTTTTTAAAAATATAACATATCCCTTTATTCAATTAGTTTATATATATATATATATATATATATATATATATATATATATATTGTAATCAGCTTAAATTTTTGTTTCGGTCATGGGGAAGAATACAAACTAGTGAACAATGAATCCTTCTATTATGACATTTTTTAGAGGGTCCAACTTTTGCATAGACGAATTTTTCCTCGAGGACAATTTCTCTTCTATATTATAAACTTTTGTTACAATGCATGTTTGGATTGTTTTCAATACTATTTTTAATTCGGGAATTAAAAAAAGAAGTTTAATAAAATTAATGAATGGCTGGAATTGTAAACACATGGAGTGTTAAGATTTAGTCACACCACTCTTTCGGTAGTGATTTAAAAAGAGGTGGATGATAGAGTCTATTTATATAATTATTATAATTTATAAGCTGATTGGGATGATTTTAATTAAAATTTACCTTGGTAGTTTGTAAGTTAGACAAAATTTCAGGGATAGTGGAGAATGATTCTTTTCAAAGTTAAGTATCGTAAGCAAGTTAGAGAAAGTCACAAGCCTCAACAAAAGGTTATTATAATACTTGTATATACATTTTCCTCCTCAAACCAAGTTGTATATTTTTTATTAAAAAAAAAACTCATATAGGTTAGATTCATAAATTTAGTATTCACATTAAGGTAAAAGATAACAATACCATATTATGAGATAAAAAAACATTAATGTTATGTTTGGGAAATGGAACGGGTTGAAACGGGAAGGAAAGTAGAATCTCGTGATCCATCCCAAATTGCGATCAGCCCACTCGCTAGTTACATAACATAACAAGCCTCTTACTAAATTATGGCATGTTTGGTGCATAGTATAAGAAAATGTCTAATAGTATAAGACTTAATAGTATAAGATCTGGTGACCCATCCCAATATTGCGATCAGCCCACTGGCTAGTTACATAACATAACAAGCCTCTTACTAAATTAATCTCTAACAACTAGGAGCAATTTACAATATTATTTTATAAATCTTATATTTCAAATTAATGAAAAAAAAATATCTTATATAAAATATGGATATTCCAAAATTACTTTCAAATATAATTATCCATCAAACATAATACTTTTAAGTTGATTACTCTCAACCATAATCACCCATCAAAAAAATATTCAAATTCTTTATTTATTGCATATTCCTATTAATTTCATTTTTTTCCATTTAAAATAAGATTAAGTATCATATAAAATAATGCTGAAACACTACTTCATTGGTTAAACAGAAAAGAAGAAGAAGACTAAAAACAAGAATTCGAGAAAATACTATTTTTTTTTCTGAATTTTATTAACAAAAAATAACAATTAAATAACAATATAGTTCTCCATGGCTTAAATAGGTAGAACAAAATAAAATGAAAATGAACTTAAGAGCTCGAAAAAGCCCCAAACTATGAAATAAACCTAAAAAGCCCAAAATGACACACACAAGCACATATGAATATTTCTAAGTCAATCTTAAGTGCATCATCCTCCCTGTTAGGAAAAGATTTTCCCTCTATATATGGAGTGGCTAATTTAAACAATAGGTTATTAAGAAAAAAACAGTCTAGGCTCATTGGGCTAAACAAAGGATAGCATAAAGTGTAGCTTTTTGGCTAAGTAGCTAAAAGTAATAAAAAAGTACCTCAATCATATCAACAGTGCATGAAATCAACTATCTCAAGGAGAAACAAAACAAGTTATAGTGTGTTTTCAACAGTGAAGTGTGATATGCCTCCAGCATATATAGGATTTTGAGCCAAAAAGAGAAAGAAATCTTGATTAATCTTGGATAAAAGGGCTGTAATTACTGTTAATTTGATAAATATCAATCAGAGATTGTGCCACTGATTTCCTTCTAATTTTGTAGGAAAGCAAGACAAAAGAAGTCCAATTTGGAAGTTCAAAAATTGAAGCCCCATGCTAATAGCGTGGATGTGGTGCTGACAGCGCCATAAGGACTTTCTATCCAGAGACATCCACGCTCATAGCGTGAAATTTGCGCTAGTAGCGCCAACCAGTCTGTCTAACCACGCTTGCAGCGTGGGAATCACGCTAGTAGCGTGAACTCCATCTTTGATGACAAAACTCCCACGCTGATAGCGTGGAATTCACCCTAGTAGCGTGGGAGGTACGGGAATTCAGTGAGCCATTCAGATCAGAAAAAAATTGGGCAGGATATATGATAATATATGATCAAGATTTCTAAGAAAAAAAGTCTATAAATAGAGACTCAAACCCTAGAAGAAAAAAGAACTTTTACACGGGAGAAATTACGACGAACAGAAATTAGAGCAAGCTCTTGGTGACTAAAGATTCAAGATTTCTTCTTCCCATTCTTCTGGTTATTTATGAACTCTTTTCCATACTTTGAATTGTCAGACATGAATATGCCTGGCTAGTATTTTATTATTATAGTAAGGGTCACAACCCTTGATGTGAACCCCTTGTAGTTGGATTAATTTTACATTTGTTTATTCCAATTGAATTTATTTTCCTTTGTTCTTCATCTTTCAATTATTCTAGAATTGATCACTCTATCGGAATTGGGAGGGTTAGGATTGGATTTTCAATAGGGACATTAGGATTCTAATTTCTGACAAAAAAGAAAGTAACTATTCATGTATGCACTAGGGATAGGCCACATGAACCGCAAATATTAAGGATTCACTGACTCAAAAGTTTAACCCAAAAATGGATTTCTAAGGGATTAGGATTTCAATATGGTTAATAAGGTTAAGGTAACTAAGGAACTAGGGCTTAACTAATCAATTAAAAGATGGTGAATCGTTTGATCAATGGATAAATTAAATGTAAACGTTAATTCAGATTACAAGGTGGGGATCATAAAGGTGTTGGCGTCTCTTTACCGCAATATTTTCTCAAATATTTCCACAACTTTTAATGTTTTGTTCTTGAGTCTTAAAAGAACCCTTGAATTATTTACACTTTCTTGAACTGTTCTCAGTTTTCACAAATCACAATCATTTTCAATACCAATCTTATTGATCCGACAAGAAAGGAAAAGTTATAATAAATTCGGTGCTTCAATTCTCGTGGAGACGATACTCTACTTACCCTTTTATTACTTGGAACGATCGATACACTTGCTGATTTTCGCAACAAGTTTTTGGCGCTGTTGTTGGGTATTGAATACGCCAATTTTATTTATAACTTTTGATTTCCTTGATTGGATTTTGTTTTGTTACTAATCTTTTTGCTTTAGTTTATGTGAGGTAAAGTAAATCGAGACACTTTACAGTTTGATCCAGAAATCGAGAAAACTGCAAAGAGGAACCGAAAGCTAGCTGTAACACCCCATGTTAACCCGGTTTGTTAACACGTCATCGTATTAAGCCACACTTAATTAAAAATTGCGAAATATCTTTTTCTTTTCAATTATGACGTCATTATCATTACCAAGTTGAATTACTTAATTCATTTTCATAAACATTGCCTGTATGTAAATTGCAAGACATCTAACTGAAATACCTCATAATATAAATATAAAGTGTGTATCTAAGGTCACGAATAGACAACACGTAGTCCGGACAATATCCTGATACATTATTCAACTATAGTCTGAAAAAATAAAGA
The DNA here is from genome assembly GCA_032173675.1 of Gastrolobium villosum. Classification (NCBI taxonomy): domain Eukaryota; kingdom Viridiplantae; phylum Streptophyta; class Magnoliopsida; order Fabales; family Fabaceae; genus Gastrolobium; species Gastrolobium villosum. The sequence goes on from JAVKPL010004280.1 coordinate 137,385, forward strand.
CAAAACAATGTGGCATGGACAATCCCCATGCTCACCAAATAAGGCAACAAAGCCCCAACAACAGTCTCAACTCAAATAACATAATACTGACAAAAAACATAAATAGCATCCAGTATCCAGTCATGTCAGCATACAACAAGTATATATCAACTAAGCTCTGGCCTCCTGCCTCCAGAGGCATCAGCCCCCAAATTACCTGAACCTGAAATAAGCGTCCCTAAACTTGGGGTGAAATCTCTAAACAAGAAATCTCGGTAAGACGACGGGTCCTCAAGGATCTTCTACCCCAAGCTCACTTACATGTGCAATATAAGTTCAAAAGAATTTATTCAATATAAGCTCCAAAATAGTGCAATGCAACAGATAATCATGTCATGTGTGTTAATAAACTATTCTACTGATCAGAGAAAAGTGCAGGAATACGTCTATTACCCACATAGTACCAGCCCTTGTTGTACTCGCCCACAGGACCACCCCTTGGCCTCCTGTGGCGTAACACCACATATATATTATAAGAGATTGCACTTAACAGCTCCATAGCATTTCATAAATAAACATGAAAACACATCATGCATATAAACCATCCCCCCATGGGCAATAGTGGAACCAAACAATGGCTAAGCCGAGGAAACGAAAGCTTACCTTGCAAGCTCACAATCCTATGCCAAGAGTCCACACAGCTCAAGTCCAACACACAACAGAATCACAATTTGTTTTGGACCAGCAATCGTATCAATAACCAAAGCTCATAAACATAAGCATAAAGACTATGTTTCTCCTTTACGTTTTACGTCTTAAGGCTTCCCACAAAGCCACAAGCCCTTAATCCCTTGATTCTGACTTAGTTAAGTGTTTACAGAAGTCCAACTTCATCAAACTAGGGTCCACAAACCCATACATCAATTCTGTATGAACAGTACCTTACTGTTCATCGAAATCCCAGAATATCCGGAGATATGTCGAGGGCATATCCGAATATCCCATATCCGGATATCCAGACCCCATATCCGGATATTCATATCCGGATATCATATCCGGATATTTCGCGACAGAATGCAGTTTCTGCATTTCACGAAGATATCCTTCGAAGGTTGGGTTTTTAACCCATTGTAACGTCCAAACATGCATCTTTATTCATTTTTAGGTTCATGTTAAGGTTGGTTACTTGTTTAACCCATTAACATACCAAGATACCATCTTTAAGCAACTAAAACCCATGATCAAGGTTGGTGACACTTACCACAATCTCAAAACAGAGCAAGGAAGGCTCTTGGAGCTCACACTCAGTTCCTCAAATCTGCCTCAACAAGGTGCACGAAAATGACCCCACAAAGGTTGGTTCTTTCATTCCAAAGGTCACCATTTGGACCTCAAAATGACATGAAAAGGTTCCTCTCAACCCAAAACCACCAAGTCAGCCCCTCAACAGCCCAAAACACACCAAGACAGTGGCCATAACTCAGAAACAAGCCCTCACACTCCACCCCAATGATCACTCTTACTCATCTAAGGTATTTTGGTGAAGAAAAATGGAAGAAAATGACCCTTGGCTCATGAAATGGTGATGAGAATCAATGGAACAATGCTTAAAGAAGCTGGTCAGCCTCCCTTCTCACGTAAGAATGCAAGTGCCTAGGGTTTTGTGCCTAACAAGAGTATATATAGGCCACTTAAGGATTAAACACACAGTATTAGTGATAAATGCTACGCTTAGCATTTTAATCCCAAACTTTGGAATCATAACCTAATTATTTTTCTAAGATTTTTCATATTTTTATTTTATTTTTCGGAGCACCTTTCCGGTACGCACTTTTCCATAGCCAGTATCAGTTCTAGCAGCAGTTCTCATTATTTTGACTTGAAACTCATTTTACAATTCTATAATATTATTCTAGTAATTATCATGTACTTATTATAATTTTCTGGGATACTTCACCTGTACGTATTTATACCGGGTAGCAGAACCGGTATCTGCGCTTTTCGTTCGAAAAGCGACTTTTAGCATTATTTCTCACTTACTATAATTATTAAAGCCTCATAATAATTATTAGGGTCAATTATGGAATGATTTCCTTGTTATCACCTTTAATTAATTAATTACCTTAATTAGCGGTGTAGGTTCTTACACTAGCCAAGCAAAGAAAGTAGGAAGAGTCTTCAAATTCTAAGCCAAAATAGAACCAGTGATGGCAGCTCCTAATCCACCTCCAGAAGGAGAATTGATGGACTCAATCCTTGCTCTTCTTTTCACAAGGCCAAACTCTAGCATAGTCAGGCCACAAATCGATGCCAACAACTATGACATCCATCCGTCGCTGATTACTTTGGTGGAGAAAAATCCTTTTGGTTGGGAGGACTACGAAGATCCCCATGATTTTACGGACAGATTTCTGAGAATCTGTGATACAACTAAGCATCATGGAGTATCAGATGATGCAATCAGACTCCGGTTGTTTTCTTTGGCTTTGATCGGGAAAACACTCAGATGGTTGGATAGACAAGCTCCCAACAGCATCAGAACATGGGATGAGTTAGCAGCCAAGTTCTTTGCTTAGCATTTTTCCATGGAAAAGTACAATAAGTTAGTGAATGAAATCACCAACTTCACTCAACAACCAGGAGAAACTCAGTGTGTAGCCTGGACCAGATTCCAGGAGTTGATCAGAAAGTGTCCCAATATGCCTTGCCAGACACCAAAAAGGTTGGAGTTTTCTACAATGGAATGACACCAGATTTTAGAATGGTTGTAAACGGTGCAGCCGGTGGAACCATAGGGAAAAAGACAGCAGTTCAAGCTATGGAGTTGATTGATTACATGGCAAGGAACGAGAATGCTTCAATGGAAGTTCAACTAGTTCAACCGAAGAAAGGACTTCTGCAACTAGGGAACAATGATGCATCACTAGCTGAGCAAAAGGTGATTTCGCAACAGCTAGCCAGTATGAATGCCATGCTAGACAAGATACAAATTTCTGCAGCTCAAGTTAATTCAGTTTGCTACGAGTACTGCAAAGGGGAGCATGAGACTAATGAGTGCTCAACACTCATGGGAGCTGAGCCGTTCCAGGTCAATGGAGTTTGGTATGATCCAAGGCCTCCACAGAACTACCAAAATTTTCAGAGGAATCAGAACGGTGCTCAAGGAAGAAATTTTCAACGGAGAATTCAAGGTGGAGGGTTGATTTATAAATCCAACAATTATCTGCAACCTCCTCCTCTTCCACATCATGAGCCATCTGAACTAGAGAAAGCAATGCTGCAGCTTTCCATGACCACAAATGATCTCATGCAGACTACTAATGCCTTCATGAATGAGACAAGAGCCTACCATAAGAATCAAGATACATCCATCAGAAACTTAGAGACTCAGATTGGCCAACTTTCAAGACAACTAGCTGAGAGGAGTCAAGAAAGGAGCAATGCAGTGTCAGAGGAGCAATGCAATGTCATCAGTAAAAGGAATGAGGAGCTAGAAAAAGAGGAAGTTGAAGTTTCTACAAGAAAGGATGAACAAGATCAAAAGGATAAAGAAGAAGCAAAGGAACAACCTCGTGTAGTTCAAAAGAAGCAATGAGATTTCTCAAGTTTTGAGAAAACTCCATATCCAATGAGGCCCAAGCAAAATGAGCAAAGGAAGTAATTTTCTAATTTTTCAGATATTTTTAAGAAATTGTAGATTAATATTCCTTTTGCAGAAGCTCTGGAGCAAATGCCTTCGTATGCCAAGTTCCTAAGGGAGACATTATCTAGAAAGCTCACAGAGGATGAACATGTTAGGATGAATTGCGAGGGTTAGGATTTTCAATAGGGATATTAAGATTCTAATTCCTGATAAAAAGAAAAGTAACGGTTCATGTATGCACTAGGGATAGGCTACATGAACCGCAAACATTAATGATTCACTGATTCAAAAGTTTAACCTAAAAATGGATTTCTAAGGGATTAAGATTCCAATAGGGTTAATAGGGTTAAGATTACTAAGGAATTAGGGCTTTACTAACCAATTAAATCATGGTGAATTAGTTGATCAATGGTTAAATTAAATGTAAACGTTAATTCAGATTACAAGGTGGGGATCATAAAGGTGTTGGTGTACCTTTACCGCAATATTTTCTCAAATATTCTCACAACTTTTAATCTTTTGTTCTTGAGTCTTAAAAGAACCCTTGAATTATTTACACTTTCTTGAACTGTTCTTAGTTTTCACAAATCACAACTATTTTTGATACCAATCTTACTGATCCGACAAGAAAGGAAAAGTTATAATAAATTCGGTGCTTCAATTCTCGTGGAGACGATACTCTACTTACCCTTTTATTACTTAGAACGATCGGTACACTTTCCGATTTTCGCAACAAAGTACACACCAAATAAAAAAAATATCCAGGCTCAAAACAACACGGTTATAGTGTATGATTTAGCTAACTATAATCTCTCTCAATTACTCAAAACTGTAATTCTAATATTTCTGCTGACTCTTAGATTTACTTAATTAGTAGTTATACAATCAAAATTAAAATAAGTATGTTAGTCATCACACTATGAGTCCAAATCACTGACTAATTCCCTACCAACTCTCCATTGGTACAATCCTAACTCTTAACCACAAATCAATCAGAAGGGAAAGAAAGAAAAATATAATGTAAAGAAAGGTTGGTAGAAACTTCCCTATAAACAAAAAGAAATTGAATTAGGTGCTCAACAAGGTTCATGAATTGCTATTGCATATGGTGGTGCTCCCAATTCCCAGATTTAGAAGTTTGTTGTCCTCGACAATAACTACATATCAGCGACAAGGAGCACTTGACAACAATAACACGCAGCAATAGCATCAGTGTCAAGCCTGCTACAAGGTGGGTAAAACTATCAGGTGACCATCACCATGGATATCACAAAACAAAATAAAATGAAATAAAAACAAAACAAAAAGAATGAAAAACAAAGCTAAACTAGCATCCTCATTAATCACTATATTCTGGGTTCCCAAAAGATAGAGAGATAATGTAACAGCCCGTTACGTACCGGTATTGTTAACATTAATTATGATATTAAGCGCAGTTACAATCACAACAATTCATTTATAAAAATGAGAATAAATTTTTCCCGATTATTACGCGAATAGTAAAAGTATAAAAAGCGTAATAATAAAAAGCTGTGACCATAACTGAAACACGAGCGGAAGACTTTCTTAACTATTTATACACTTTATTTTATCACATACAAGATACTAAGGGGTTCCCATAAACTCACTTAGCCAATTCCTCACTTTTTACGATTTTACCACTTAACCGGATTTGCCAATTTGTTTTTTTTACGAACCCAAAATAAAAATCCAAACTTAAAATCTAGGTTATCTTTTTTCCTTATTCACTTACCTTTCTAACAAGCTATCACACACTCGATTCCGAGCTCGTGAGCTCCGGTTATCGCCGTTTGAAGTTGGACAAACAACATTGCCTCCAACCCCAAAACAGCCTAGAACCTCCAAACTTCCCGGAATAAACTGCACCTAACCGCCCGGCCAATGACTCTCAAACTTTTACACCATAAACTAGACATCTCAAAATTCGATTTGATATATCGTATGCTTAATTTGACCAAGTAACGAAGCGGGAATTAATTTCCCAAAACTGCTTCAAATCTGCCCACTAAACAGGACAGAACAGGGCAGAATCTTCCTTCAACCATCATGGGCAGCGCACACCACCAATCATCCTAGGATTTTGACACAACGTAGGGGACATCTTAATCTTCAAAATGACGTATGGAACGTCCCAATCGGACCACTATGGAGAGAGATGCGCTCTTCCAAAGTTCACCCAAAAACTGTCAATTCTATAGAAAATTCGCCAGAGTTTCCTTTGTATTTCCTAAAATCCCCAAATTTGCATAAGCTGTTTAACACTACTAATACACCTGAAATCCAGCAAAATCCAATGGGTGGCACACACAAGGACCAACAACGCCTTGGGGCACTTACAACCCAATCCAATATACACTTAAAACATAAACAATTTCATGCATAAACCATAATGCGGGTAATCATAAACTTACAATAGGCCTAAAGCCCTTCCATCATAATGCATACATCCATGGTACATTTACAACACTGGATTACATTTATATTTACAACTTTAACTTTAAACTACTAATATTTACATATTACAACTTCACTTGCCAAATAAATCCATAAACTAAAATGACATGAAAGCTAAACTATGCACTACTGCTCCACTCGTCATCATGCGGGCTTCTCGCCCGCTGCTTCATATCCATTGGTACATCCTGAAATAATGCCCCGAGACGGGGTGAGATATACGGATATATCTCAGTAACCAAGAGGTTCTGGAGAAAACTCCGCCCAATGGTTCACTTCGATGTATATCAATAATATAAAAGCAACACCACTGTTATAAAACGGGATAAAACAAGGGATTTAGAGAAAGGGGGATATATATCAGAACAACTACGACATGCGGGATGGAAGCTACCAATACCACGCCATGTCCTCGGCTATACGCCTATGGGTACTACCCCTGGCGTGTTCAGAGAACAACCCACCAAGGTACCCCTTCCAACCATATACACCCGAGACAACCTAGTGTGCTCCTATCCGGATAACACACCACGACCCTGGGTCAACTGGAACTCCCTCTCGGAGACCTATCCAGTGGCAGTCCGGAAACACTTGCCCGAAGGCTAAAAATATCTACTGGCCAGAGATCTGGTACATAAGTACCCACTGTGATAATGCACATGCATGCTCATGCTGTTCTACACTACTCATACACACTTCCTACCATTACCATCAACTAGCAAGGTGGAACACAAAAGGGGAACAAGCCCCAGTACCAAGAGGTTACCTTTCTTTTTCCTTTCACTGAGCTCCGCAGAACTCCACTTACAGCTTGATTCACAGGGAACGCCTACACAGAGGACCATTCCACACATTTAGAACTTTGAATCCACTCATGAATTTCAACATAACATGTATAACCCACATCACTTACCTCAATCCACTTGATCCAGGACCAAGGGCAATCCACTGTTTCACTGTTCCAAGTTTATATCCACGTACGGCAACCTGTACAACCATGCACAGCCGTCAGTTTCAGTCAAAATAAAACGCGAAAACGTCGATTTTCTCTCCACTCCCTTAAGGGTTCGGCCAACATAATGTTATTTTGGGTTTTATTTTTCTAAATTTTTTTCTCATTTTATTTCACTTACTTAGGTTACCCAAAGGCTAGTTCAATCGCCGTTTTTCGGTTTTACGACTTTTACGCAACATTTTGCGAAATATTACGCTTTAGGCACATTTTGCCACTTTCAACACTTATTATTTTTACATTGATTCTTCCACATGCCAATCACCACACAACCCATCTAATAACTTTTTCATCACACAACACAACACCAAAGTGTTCTAAAACATCAATTTGCTCAATTATACATCAATGGCCGAATCTTGGTTAGCCAAACCAAGGATTTCCACTCAATTCCTATGGTCCACAACTCACATAATCACTTCATATCATCATATAATCACACTACAATTCACTATACCACACATTAACACCAAAACTCAAAAATCCACTTCATGCACCAATTTTTTTTTCTAAGTTAAAATTTATTTTTTTCGCTTAAAATTTTCATTGCATTTCTAGCATTAATACATCATTCTAAGACATTATCATCTAATAGACATTTTCCATTTGAGCTCTCTAACACCACATATCACAAATCCCTCTTTAGGGTCAATTATCACAACTCAAAATTTAACCAATGAAATGTTGAAATAACTCACCCAATTGAACGGTATAAGGCTCCACCTAAGTATACTCCACCATTGGAGCATTTGAAATCAACATAATCACCCTTTTCTGCATGAAAACCGCAGGCTTGTAGGGCATGGATCTCCTCACACACTCAATTTCAAGGCTAAACAAAGCTACCAATGGGTTTAGGAGGTGTTTTCCATCAAGATTCAATACAAACTTTGTTGAATTTGGTTGAGAATTGGTTGGTTTTGGGAAGGAAGAATGGCGCACCATTGAGGGGGGGAAAGGAGGCTGCACGGCTGTGAGAAGAAGAAAACGAAAGTGAAAGATGATGAATAGTAAACTTAATGTGTTTATTTGACTTTAAAGTGGGACCGGATCCCACGTGATTTAAAACTCACCCGAATTTCCCTCCGATCATCACTAAAATTCACAATTTAAAAACATAATGAGAAATTATAATTTTTCATCTTAACAAAACCCTTTAATTTTACTTCCTCAGATAAATTTGGAGCTTTCCGGTTGTTCGGAAAAACACTGCTTTAAGCTACAGCGCGCTCCATTGACAAACTTCCACAAATTGACTTAAATCCCTAAAGTATTATCCGAATCATATTTCCTATTTCTATGGATCATTTAAAATCAATATTTGAAACCTAGAGCTCAAAATTCCACTGGCACGTTTTACGGTGCAACCTGACTGCGGTATTTTTACCCGCGAAAAACACTATTCACTAATTTTTCTGAAACTTGCCTATCCACTCAATTCTTGGTTCTGAATCCATTTCCAGACTTATTTTTATCAACTGAGACCTTCTGCTCAATTTTTTATCTTCCTAGGGTTGCGTGTTGGCTAATTACCGTTTTGCCCTTTCTTTGTATTTTGGCCTAATCTTTGGGATTTTTACTAATCCTTCACTTAATTACTCACTTAACACTTTAATTACTTAATTTAGAATTGTGAGGTGTTATAGATAAAATAGACCAAACATAATCATTCCCAGATTTATCCAAAATCATATCTTAAGCCAAAATTAACAGTCCAACAGTAATCCAACCATCTAGTTCACTATTAAGTGATGTTTGCAACCATCAGTAAATTTTCAATCATGAACAATAGTTAAAGTGAAAAGAAAAGATGGCTAAACAATCACACAAGAAGGGGGTGCATTGTGTGTTACTTAAAATTCAAGAAAAAATTCAAAAAATCAACTTTTTACCATACAACTTCAACCAAAATGAAATTTATTGATCATAAACCTTTTTCCCATAAAACAGAATTAAAATAATTCTTATAACATCAATTCAGAGGCAATATACAGAGGATCAAATTTGAGAGGGAAAATAGAAGAATTTCAATGTTTACGCCTGCCCTTTTCAAGAATTCATGCAAGAACGAATTAGAACATAAAAGTAATGATCATAAACCCTTATACAGATTCAATATAACATATATCAAGAATCAAAATGAAATTCAATTGATAAAAGTCAAAAGAGATAGGGTAAGGAAGAATTGCACCGGGGCTTATCCTGGTTCACTCTCTAACCACTTGAGAGCTACGTCCAGACTGAGGTCGATCTTTTCACTATCATCAAGCTTCCAATAGGCGCTTGAAGAAACCTTTTTACAGCTGCAATTTTACAAGTCTATGATCACACCTAGATCACACTTAACCCAAGCCTTTAAGGCCACTCCAATTGTCTCTCCAACAATTACAACAATCCACTCTTGTTAAATAAACGTAGAGTCACCTCTCTACGTTTAAACAAAAAAGAAAGAATAGAAAAAGATTGAGAGATGAGAGAGTAATTGAGATTTTTCTCAAGGATGTACAAAAGTAAGCCAATATGGGTTCAATTATGAGATTTCTTTGATTCTGAGTTTTTCAGTGTTAATTCTTGTGCCGATAACCCTAATGATATTTATTTATAGGTGCCCAATGAATTACTAGTCGCTTATATTTGTTGGACATTAAAACATTTGAATTTTTCGATTTTAAGTCACTAATAACATTAAGTATTCGATTACTTTTCGGGGAGTATTCAAATACTTTTTCAAACCCAAATTCGATTACTGTTCATCAAGTATTCGATTACTTTGTAAAAAATATTCAATTACTTTTTTTGTAGATCTTAGTTTTCATGCTTTTTTTTTAAAAATTTTAATGCACCCTAATGATTTTTAGTGATTTCTAAATGATTCTAAGTGACTTTTAACATATGTATGGTCATGTTTCACACTTGCATAACAACTCTTGATGTGTGTGAATATTGTATGCATGATCAAAGTGAATATGTGTCACCTATATGAGTTTATGTTTAGTTTTGCACTTCCCAAGATAAAACTCAATAAACTTAATCCTACAAGTTCTATGACTTAGGTAAGAACTATATAAGCAATGTAGAGCTATGTCTTCATTACCTTCTAGTCTTTGTCTATTTAGAGTCCTGTAGAATCTTCTTGTGCTCCTTTTAGCTTGTAAACTTTGACTTGAGCTTTGACTCTGCCAATTTGAGTCTTCTCTTCATGTTTGCTATTTGTTATAGGTTTCTTGAGTCATTTGTAACTTGTTTCCTTTCCTTTTATTGAGAGCTTTCATGCTGAGCTATGTTGGTGCTTTGTTATCACCAAAACTTCATAAACATAGTCTTCTTGACTTATGGTTCAACAAAAAAAATTCCCAGATTTATCAAAAAACATGTCTTCAATGCAAATCAAGAAAGGAATGCATACCTGCAATTCCTTATGCAACAGAGAGGTGAGAGAATGAGAATGACAATGGGGGTTCTTAAATGATGTGGGTGAGTGGTGAAGTGTGTGAGAGGGTGGAAAATAGTTATGATGTGAGAGAAGGTGAGGGGAGAAGAGGGAAGATGAAATTGACTAATAAGAAAAATGGAATAGTAAGCTCGCTATGACACTCGTATTAGCAAAACTTTCAGCAAGAAATAACTCAAATTCTCACTTGCTCTATGTTTTCCTTGCAGTAGTGAGTTTACCAGTGAGATATGTCACCCACCTCGCTTTTTTACTTTCCAAGGCGAGTAAAATAGCGAGTATTCACAAATTAAATCCCATAAAGTCATTCTCAAATTTTAGAACACTTTCTTTAACATTGCCTGAGCTTGTTTCTTGTAACGCCTGGCAACTTGCAAGGATCAACGACTGTCCCCACACACTAACACGAGACTTTTCGGCATGCTTTGTCCTCACTCGCACACTTCCCGAGAAAACTTTCCAGGAGGTCACCCATCCCAGAATTGCTCCAAGTCAAGCACGCTTAACTGTGAAGTTCTTCCGTTCCGGGCTACCGAAAAGTAGATGCATCTTGTTAGTATAGGTAGTACCAATTAATTCTTATAAGCCATTCCCAACTGTACCGTCCCATACCAGCACAGTCTTTGGAATCCCCCTCTTTCCGGTGTTGATTCGATTCATTCATGCACCCCCGTCGCTGGAAGCCTGCCAGGAGCCGCTCCTTGTTCTTGCCCTTGCTCACCGGCGATCACTCCCCGCCCTCGTCAGCGCCCGGGATGTTACATGCCCACCAGCTTCCGCCTGGTTCGTCCTCGAACCACACCGTACTAGATGAGAGGCCCTGCTCTGATACCACTTGTGAACAGCCGAACAACTTGCAAGGATCAACGACTGTCCCCACACACTAATACGAGACTTTTCAGCATGCTTTGTCCTCACTCGCACACTTCCCGGGAAAACTTCCCAGGAGGTCACGCATCCCAGAATTGCTCCAAGTCAAGCACGCTTAACTGTGAAGTTCTTCCGTTCCGGGCTACCGAAAAGTAGATGCATCTTGTTAGTATAGGTAGTACCAATTAATTCTTATAAGCCATTCCCAATTGTACCGTCCCATACCAGCACAGTCTTTGGAATCCCCCTCTTTCTGGTGTTGATTCGATTCATTCATGTACCCCCGTCGCTGGAAGCCTGCCAGGAGCTGCTCCTTGTTCGTGCCCTTGCGCACCAGCGATCACTCCCCGCCTTCGTCAGCGCCCGGGATGTTACATGCCCACCAGCTTCCGCTTGGTTCGTCCTCGAACCACTCCGTACTAGATGAGAGGCCTGCTCTGATACCACTTGTGAACAGCCAGACAACTTGCAAGGATCAACGACTGTCCCCACACACTAACACGAGACTTTTCAGCATGCTTTGTCCTCACTCGCACACTTCCCGGGAAAAATTCCCAGGAGGTCACCCATCCCAGAATTGCTCCAAGTCAAGCACGCTTAACTCTGAAGTTCTTCCGTTCCGGGCTACCGAAAATTAGATGCATCTTGTTAGTATAGGTAGTACCAATTTATTCTTATAAGTCATTCCCAACTGTACCGTCCCATACCAGCACAGTCTTTGGAATCCCCCTCTTTCCGGTGTTGATTCGATTCATTCATGTACCCCCCGTCACTGGAAGCCTGCCAGGAGCCTCTCCTTGTCCGTGCCCTTGCGCACCGGCGATCACTCCCCGCCCTCGTCAGCGCCCGGGATGTTACATTTAATGCCAAAGCGGATCCTGCAACCTCACATGACTAAATGTTTCCTTCCATTCTAAATGCATCTTCGTACAACACCTACAAACCATATGAGTCATGATTAGTGCTAACAATGAGTGCAAGAAAGCGAAAATAATAACAAAAATAAATTAGAAAAAAACAAGGCAAAAGCAAAAATCTATTGGGTTGCCTCCCAATAAGGGCTTGTTTAACATCCTAAGCTTGACATATCAACTTTATAGTCATGGTGGTTGGTAGCTTGAGCTCAGTGATGCCACCATCCACTATTGTGAAACCCGAGCCGATTCAAAACCCGGCAAATCGGTCATCGAACCGGTTCGGGTTAAGCATTGGACTGGTCATGCATCGGATCCAGTCAAACCCGGTCAAAATTGGTGACCAGGTCGAGTCATGCATTTTTATAAAAAAAACAATTTTCTTTCATCTTGAAAGAAAGAAATGTAGAACTCATTTTAAATTTTTTTTTGGTAATTTTATTTGCTAGCGTACTCTTTTACAATGACATCAAGTTTCAGCTTCCAATACTGAAGCAATTTGTGGAACAATATATGAAGAGCATGTGGCATATGTCATTTGAATGTAGATGAATTTGAAAAATATGAGTTCAATGTCATTTAGAGGTATGCTTATAGGGATTCTAAATTGCAATTTAAACTGACATAGTAATAATGAACATTTTCATTTATTTGTGCTTCATGAACTTGTAAAAGTGTGATCAGATAATTTTTTAGCTTATTCAATGAACCTTGTTTAACTGATTTAGATATGGAGAACATAATTAAATTTATATGATCATATATATATATATTTTTATATATTTATATATATCCGGGTCAACCGATTTGACCAGTGACCCACCAATTCGACCAGTGACCTAGTACCATGATTGGGTTGATGCCCGGGTTGGGTTTAATAACACTGCCACCATCCCTTTGCTAAAAAATTGGGCTCCACCGTAGTGGTACTCGTATGAATGTGGATGGGAAGAAGTAGCCTCAAGAACTTTGAACTTTGTTTTTACATGCCTCCTCTTGCTCCTGGGATTTTCCATATTCACCTCCGACTTGCATTTCTCAGGTAGCTGACGGACTTCCTTATTGTTTCCTTCCTCAATCTTCTTTTTAGCAATATAGTAAGCTTTATCTTCATGTTGAGAGGCAGGCTGTGGAACTTCATTTGTAAGTACTTTGAATGTTGTTCGTTCTCCAACCACGCACAGTATCAACTCACCCTTAGGTACATCGATTTACGATCCTGAGGTTAAGAATGGCCTCCCGAAGATCATAGGAACAATAGCATCTTCATTGATGTCAAGGATAATAAAATCAACAGGAATTAGAAATCTGTCTACCTTGACGAGCATATCTTCCACAATACCATGTGCTTGCTTTGTTGAGCGGTCGGCCAGTTGAAGATTCATCTTGGTTGGCTTCGCTTCATTAATTCTTAGCTTCTTCATCAGGGATAATGGCATCACATTGTTGCTGGTACCAAGATCACATAAGACTCTAGAAATAGTCATCTTGCCAATGGTGCATGGAATGCTGAAACTCTCCAAATCCTTCAATTTTAGAGGCATCTTTCTCTGTATGATGGCACTACACTCATTTATTAGAACATCAGGTTCATCCTATGTGAGTTTCCGCTTCTTAGATAAGAACTCCTTTAAGAACTTGGCATATAAAGGTGTTTTCTCCAGAGCTTCTGCAAAAGGAATGTTAATATGCAATTTCTTAAAATTATCTAAAAATCTAGACCATTGCTTCTTTTGCTCTTGTTGCTTGAGTCTCTAAGGGTATGGTTCCTTAACATATAGGTTGTTCTCAAGTAGCTTCTTCCTTTACTCCTCAGCATTCTTTTCCGCATTCTTCTTTGAAGCACTCTTATCACGAGTGATCTCTCCTCTAAAATAGGTTACATCATCATCTTGAGGAATCTCCTCTTGCTTAATATCTTCCTATTTTGACTCCTCTTCCTTTGGGACTTGTTTATCTACTTTGGCTGGTTTCTCTTGAGGTTCAATCACCTTTTCAATTCCAGTAGTGATAGTATTGCAGAACTCCTTTGGATTAACCACAATCTCACTAGGCATTGTCCCTGAAATCCTCTCATTTACTGTTTTGCCAATTGTCCAATTTGTATCTCAAGATTTCGAATAAAAGCCTTCTGATTCTTGATCGATGCTTCTTGAGTCTTGAAGTTCGATATTGTCTCCTAAATGAAAGAATTGGAGGTTGAAGCCATGGTTTCCACCAGTTTTTCCAAAGTTGAAGATGGGCAGGGTTGCATAGTCATCTGTGACTATTGTGGCTGTTGAGGTTTGTAGGATAAACCTGAGTTATTTCTCCAACTCTTGTTGTTATTACCTTGGTAGTTGTTCTTTTGAGAGTTCCCCATATAGTTGACTTCTGAAGGTTGACCCAATGGGCAGCTTATCGTCAAATGTCCTTCAGCACAGATATCACACACTACTGGCTCCTCAACATTGATGGCAGAGATCTGATTCTTAGCAACTATTTTTGTGAGATATTCCATTTGCTTCTACAAGCTCTATTGACCAGTCATCAAGATGTTGAATCTATCAACTTGAAGAATGCCTGTCTTTGAGCTGGGTACAACCTCATTTTCCTCAGCAGCTAAATTTTCAATGAGTTTCAGAGATGCAGGTGGAGCCTTGGTCATTAGAGATCCATTTACAACCACATTCAAAAATCGCCTATCAGTAGGGTATATACCATGGTAGAAAAGTCTCACTTTATCTCCCACTTGCAGAGCTAATTATGGTAGGCTGTCAACAAGTCTTAGAATCTCCCAAGCTACACCAAAAGACTCGCTATTATGCTGAGAAAAGTGATCAATCTCTCGCTTCTTCTGCATGAACTTAGAAAGAGTGAAGAATTTCTTTCTAGATTTAACCACCAAATCATCCCATGGAGCGATGCTCCCTCATGGTTTGTTTCTCGGCCATTCCTTCGCTCTTCCTTTAAGTGAAAATGAAAAGAGTATCAGACGAATCACATCAGTGCTAACTCCATTGTGCTTGTGAAGCTGACACGGATCCAAAAATCTCGATATTATATATATAAGGATCATAATCGTCTTCCCCAAAGAATTGGTTATTTTGAAAGAGTTGTAAGAAGGCTGGATGAATTTCAAAGTTGTTAGCTTGGATTGGTGGAACGACAATTGCAGATGTGATTGACAAGAATGATAGGTTGAGGAATTACTCCATGGTATGCCCAAGTGGTGGATCTTCAACCATAGTAGATGCTTCTCCTTGGAAGAGCGATCTGTTTAGTCTTTCTCTTTCTTTGTGCTCCTTAGCGAGCTTAGTATTTCTCCTTGCTAGCTTTTCTATCTCTGGCTCGTAAAGCAAATCTTTTGGATCAACCATACCTCGCATATACTAGAAATTCAAAGTCAGTAAGGATGAAAATAAAAAATAAAAATAAATTTTTTATCCTAAACTCCACAGATACTACTATTGTTGATATTTAGTCCCTGACAACGGCGAAAAAAATTTGTTGCAAACACGACAAGTATACCGGCCGTACAAGTAATAAAGTGGTAAAGAGCGGGGTTGTTGTTCCCACGAGGACTATATTCAAGTAATAATTCACTGCTTTATCTAAGTTAGACAATTCAATAGTGGTGTAAATATGTAACCAATATTTAATTAAAAAACAATTGCACAGACAAAAACTTAGAAAATTAAAGTTGGATTTTTAGAAATTCGAATATAAAAAGTTATAGTTAGGGTTTATTTCACCTTTGATCGTCCTTAAGAGATTTAATTCAATTTAACAAGTATCTAGAAATAATGCGAGTTCCAAGAGAGCAAGTGGACAAGATTCATTGACATCCCAAAAGGACTATTGCCTTCAATCCGGTTTAGTGATCGCATCTGTGATCCATTATAGAAAAATTCTGCCTGAAGTAAAATCAAGTCACTTTGGCCCTGACTATCTCCAGTTAAACTTCTACCATAAGCTAATTCGATATCTCCATGGAGCATGAGGTTACTATATCCATTGTGCCTAAGTTCATAATTTTGCTTGCAAACTAAAGACTTTTTGAATGAAGGATCATTCCCCATGACATCTTTAGATAGAACTTCAACTTTGTCAGAGATATTAGAATTTCTAAAATTTGACTTTCCAACGAAATCACTATAAAAGATTTCTTTCGCCTATGGGTTCTCATATTCTTGTTCTATATCATACTTATCATAGATAAAGAACTCATCATAAACTGGAGCATCCATAATTAGATTCTCATCATCTTGCTCTTTGACAGACTCGTCATAGATAGGGACCTTATCATAGAGTAGATACTCATTGCTTTGCTCTTCTTTGGATTCATAATAGACATGGACATCATCATAAATTGGAGCTTCAATAAACATCATAATCTACTGATTTGGACAATCCATAGTGAAATGTCTAATCCCTGACACTTGAAACACCTCTGCACCACAACACCTATCTTTTCTGCTTTACCACTAGTTGATCTTTCTTTGCTTGCTGGTTTAGGGTTAGAAAGAGTCTTCCCCACACTAGTGTTAGTTTTTGAGCTCAATAACTCCTCGGTGTCAGAAAATCTAGCTTGGAATTTTGAAGTACCTCTTTTTCTCTTACACTACCCCTCTACGTTCAAAGTCAGTCAACATACATCTTCATATGACCAATACTATTACAGATACATGATATTTGAGATCTCAGTTTATAGTCCTCCTAGGTAACAACCAATCAATTGGTTATCCTCCTCTATGATATCACAGTGCTTTCGCAAATGGTCAAATTCAACTGTATACTATTTAACTGAAAGGTCTAGCTACTTGAGATTGAGGTACTCAATAAATGCCTCCTGTTGGTAACGAATTCGTAAAAAATTTCGTTGCAATAAATTCTTCATCTTATTCCAACTCTTGATCTTCAATTAATTTGACCTTCTGGTCTTATGTGAAGTCTCATTGGCTAAACAGAAAGAAAGACTGAAAACAAGGATTGCGAGAAACCACTATTTCTTTTTTCTGAATTTTATTAACCAAAAACTACCAAATAACGATAGAGTTCTCTATGCCTTAAATATGCATAACAAAATAAAATGAAAATAAACATAAAAGCCGTAAACTATGAAATAAACCTTAAAAGCCCAAAATGACACACACAACCACACATGGATATTTCTAAGTCAATGAGATAAGATATTATGCCTATTTTTTGTTCATGGCTACCATACCTACACATCTCTAATACCATTATATAATATATTCTCTCTCCTTTTGAGATTTTGATTCAACTGTGTTGAAAAGCAATAAATAGAATATGCATGAGAAAAGATAGACATAATATCTTGTCTCTAAAATAATTCATAAGCAATCCATTCCTATATATTAAATTTAGAGCACACAGTTTTGAAAGTGATTTAATGCAAATTCAAGAAGTTTTATTTTTACCTTCTCTTCGCCTTATAAGGAGAACTTTAGCCAAACATGTTTTTATAAAATCTTTTATTATAAAAAGAGTTTTTTGTTATAATGAATAAAAAAGGAAAAAACTAAGTGACTGTTTGAAAAGTTATATTTTTAGCTTCTTTAGTGCCTGATTGGGAAGTCTTATTTTTAGCTTCTCTTCTTCTTATAAATAGAAGCTTAGCCAAACATGCTTTTATAAAATCTCTTATTATAAAATAACTTTTTGTCATAACGAATAAAAAAGCATAAGTTCAAAGCTCCTTTTAGGAGCTTTTTTAGAGATATATATACTAGCTTTTTAGAGTTTTCATATTTATTTTCTAGTTTCACCTTTATTCTAAATTCGAATTTACCAATTTTACTTTTTATTCTAATAATCTATCCAATCTTCCTATATTTAAAACCCTCAAATTAAAACAGCTTTATATAATCACCACACAAGTTTTAGCCTTTTTTTTTTAACTTAAGTTTAAAAACAACTTTTAGCTTTATGAAAGCTCTTATTATATAAAGAGTTTTTTATTACAAGGAATAAAAAAAGATAAAGATAAAAGCTCCTCCGAGGAGCATTTTTTTTAAATATATATACTAATTTTTTATTTATAGTTTTAATATTTATTTTTCAGTATCATCATTATACTAAATTGGTATTTACCAATTTTAATATTTACTCTAATAATCTATCATAATAACAAATTATCTTATCTTTCCTTCTTCAAAATCCTCGTAAAAACTTTATATAATCATCAAACATCTTTTAGCTTTATTTTTTAAACTTTAGCTCTAAAATAGTTTTTAACTTAAAAAAATGTCAAACAGGCTTTAAAAGCTACCAAGAGGAGCTTCTTTTAATATATATATATATATATATATATATATATATATATATATATATACACACGCACACACACACTAGCTTTTAGAGTTCTCATATTTATTTTTGAGTATACATCACCCTTATTTTAAATTTGTATTTATCAATTTTACTCTTTACCCTAATAATTCATCTTAATAGCAAATTATTTCATCTTTCCTCTTTCAAAACGCTTATAGAAGTTTTATATAATAACCAAATAACTTTTAGCTTTATTTTTTAAGTTATTCTTTTATAATTTTAACTTAAAAACAGCTTTAAAGCTTTTTTTTAACTTAACTTAAAAGTAGCTTTTACCTTAAAAGAAGAAATATGGGAAGCAATCTCTTAACTCTCAGCCTACTACTTTTTAAGAATTAACATTTGATTCTTAACTTATCTTCTTTTAAATTTTAAATTTTAAATTCAAATTATTTTATGCATACACTTAGGGGTGGTAAACGAGCCAGGGGCCTTTGACTCGGCTCGTAAAGGCCTGAGCTCGTTTAATAAAAGCTCGTGTTGGAACCAGGTTTGGACTTGTATAAAAGCTCGTTTAATAAAAAGGCCGCAGGCTCTAATTCATAAGCTCGGCCTTAGAGCCTCCCAGGCTAGCCTAGTCTATAAATATTTATTTATATTTTTTATACTACTTGTAATAGCTCTCTCTCTCATCAATTTATTTCACCCAAATTTATTGGTTTAACAGACTTTTTGAATGATTTTGTTCTATATTATGCTATTTGGATATATATTGAATTTATGTATATTTATGGAATTACTAGTGTTGTTCTATATTATCCTTCATCCTCCTTTACACAAACAAACCCACAAAAACTCATTCGTTCCACTGTGCACTGCTTGTTTGTGTCAAATTATTATTTTTTTTATTTTTGTTGGCACTTTTTTTTATAATGGGCTAAGATAATATAACTTGTTATCTACCTTCTCTCACTTTAATTTTTATTTATTTATTGTAGACTTTGTAAATTATTGCTGCAAATTGGAAGCTAAGGTTTCTATTTGGAAATTGATTTTTTGTGGAATTTTGTTATCTTATTTTTATTCTTTAACATGCTAACAGGCTAAGACAGGCTTCACACATGCTTTTATTTTTTGTAAATAAACCAGGCCACAGGCCAATATTATATTCGTGACAGGTAACAGGCTAAGGCCAGTCGGACACGTTTAAATACAGGCTTGGCCCGTTAAGATCAAACCTCGGCTCGGCTCGGCCCGTTAACACCCCTACATACACTGATACACATCTTTTATTTTTTATTTATAATTTCAAACGTTTTTTTCCTAATTACTTTTAATATTCTATTATAGTTAATTACTAATTATATATGTATATTTGTTCTATAATTATAAATAGTTTAAATTTATTTTTAAAATTTCCTTAAAATTTAAAAGACGTGTACAATTCACTAGTTAATTGCTAGTAGAGATACAAATCTATTTTTACCAAAAAAAAAAAAAAAAAAAAAAGAAAGAGAGATACAAATCTCTAACAATTAATAATGCCACTTCCGAAGCAATAGTTATCC
Organism: Gastrolobium villosum; assembly: GCA_032173675.1. Lineage (NCBI taxonomy): Eukaryota > Viridiplantae > Streptophyta > Magnoliopsida > Fabales > Fabaceae > Gastrolobium > Gastrolobium villosum. The sequence goes on from JAVKPL010004280.1 coordinate 157,573, forward strand.
CATAACTAACCAATGGATATATATCCTACTTGTAACATTTCTACTGCTGAGTCATGGCCTCAGTAGTTCATGAATTATTTTTTTCTTACCTTCTCCACTCTCCCTCCTTATCCATATCGAAAACATGCAAAAGATCTTTTTAATAAAGATGGTTATTTATTACAATTCTATAACTACTTCATAGGATAAAGACAAACTTAACTGGGAAAGAGTGAATAAGTATTTGAATCAAAAAACATTTCTATTATATAAAGGAAACTCTTCTTCGATATGAAACACACCAAACTCTCCGCGGGTATGGCTCCCCAAAAAGTTCTTCTCTACATTTCCTTCTCCATTTTCCTTATGGCCCTCTATGGCATTAATGCCACTGAAGTGTCCCATGATGGGAGAGCCATCACAATTGATGGTAAAAGGATGATATTGATCTCTGGATCAATCCATTATCCAAGAAGCACACCTGAGGTAAACAAATTAAGGGAAAAATGTTTATCCTCTTAAATGATACAACTTATATCCTTTCACTCTCACAAAGAGGCGGGACTCACACCTTTATTTTTTTTTTTGTGATCTCTCTCTTCCTTTATCTATCTCTTTCTCTCTTTTAAAATGACACAACTTTACATCTTTAAGATGATACATACTTTACCCACAAATTAAACATCACATTTCACTAATCCTCTTCATTTTGTGTTTTTATTTTTCTTTGTCCTATATTTCTATATTAGCATTGTTTTATCACTAATTAATTATTAGCACTATTTTGTATGTACTAGATGTGGCCTGATTTGATCAAAAAATCAAAAGAAGGAGGGTTGGATGCTATAGAAACATATGTTTTCTGGAATGCACATGAACCTTCTCGTCGTGAGTATGATTTCAATGGAAATAACGATCTCATTAGATTTCTCAAAACCATTCAAGAGGAAGGACTTTATTCTGTTCTTCGCATTGGCCCTTATGTCTGTGCCGAATGGAATTATGGGTAAATATAACTTGAACTATGAGTACATCACCCTTTTATTTTAATCAACATTACATTTTTATTAACAGTGAATATTGCAAAATTCTCATTTTTTTAATTTTAGAGGGATCCCCGTGTGGGTTCACAATCTTCCCGGTGTTGAGATTCGGACAGCAAATCAAGTGTACATGGTAAATAATTAATATTTTTAACTTACTATTATATTGTTGGGATTTAGTTTTATATCGTACATTATTGTTGCTTACTTTTTTTTTTTATTAATTTGGATTTATAGAATGAAATGCAAAATTTTACTACTTTGATTGTGGATATGGTAAAAAAAGAGAAACTTTTTGCTTCTCAAGGCGGTCCCATTATTCTATCTCAGGTATATCATTTTCATCTTGCAAATAAGGAAGGATATTCTAACTATCAAAATTTTCCACTACCCATCTAATCACCATTAGATTAATATTTTATCTTTCTTCAAAAACTTTAATATTCTCTCTCTTTGATCCAAGGGTGATGTGATGGGTAGTAACTTAATAGTGAAAGTTTTGGTAGTTAGAATATCCTTACTCAAGTTTATATGGTAAGATTTCTTTTTTCTTCTTGGCTTTATCTATCTACTAATTGGTTATTAATGATTGATAAAAAAAAAAAAGATTGAGAATGAATATGGGAATGTGATGTCGACATATGGGGATGCTGGCAAAGCTTATATAAATTGGTGCGCCAACATGGCCGAGTCCTTGAACATTGGTGTTCCATGGATCATGTGTCAGCAACCCGATGCTCCTCAACCAATGGTATTTTTTATTCTTTTTATTAGTGTTATCTAATTTATTTTCTTTCTTTCTTGAAGCTAATTAATATTATTCTCTTTTAATTGAATGCTAGATCAATACTTGCAACGGTTGGTATTGTCACGACTTCGAACCCAATAATCCTAACAGTCCTAAGATGTGGACCGAAAATTGGGTTGGCTGGTAAGCTTAAATACCGTTTTTATCTGGTCTTTTTTTCAAATACAACTGTTTTAGTTTCATGGTTTCGTTATTAGTTAATTTTATTTTGTAATAAATTATTATTATTATTATTATTCATTGAAAAGGTTCAAGAATTGGGGTGGCAAAGATCCACACAGAACCGCTGAAGATGTTGCCTATGCTGTTGCAAGGTTTTTCCAAACCGGAGGCACATTCCAAAACTATTATATGGTAAAATGATTCAAAGTTCAAATTTTTAACCATCATGGTTTTCCTTATGTTATTAGTTCTTGAAAGTAATATTATATTATAATAACATTTTGTACATATATACTTTTTTTCTTTCAGTATCATGGTGGAACCAACTTTGGTAGAACAGCTGGTGGTCCATATATTACTACTTCATATGATTATGATGCTCCTCTTGATGAATATGGTAACTTCAATTTTTTTTTTTTTTTTAATATTAGGTTATAGGATATGTTTTCTTTTCTTCGAAGAAATAAACTTTTATTTTGTGTCAAAAATTTGCAGGAAACATTGCTCAACCCAAATGGGGTCATCTCAAAGAACTTCACAGGGTTCTGAAGTCAATGGAGAATAGTCTTACCAATGGAAACGTAACCGAAATTGATTATGGCAACTCTGTGAAGGTAAAATATTAATGGAAAACACAAAGCAAATTCGTTGATTATGATATTTTTTAGGAACAAGAGAACATAATATGAAAAACTTTAAACTCGTAGGTTACAATGTATAAAACAAATGATTCATCAAGCTGCTTCGTGAGCAACACCAACAGCACCACTGATGCCACAGTAATATTTGGAGCCAATACATACACTGTTCCTGCATGGTCTGTTACCCTTCTTCCTGATTGTCAAACCGAAGAGTATAACACAGCCAAGGTAATGTTTTTTTTTTAATTAGTGTTATAAACCAAAATATGATGGTACGTAGTTTTTGACATATATTTGAGAGAAAATTATTTGAGCAAAGTTTTATGCTTTGCATTTGAGAGATCTAGAGAGAGTTTGAGCGAAACATCTCTAGGATAGTTTGATTATCATTACTGTTGGAGAGGTTGATTTAACCACCACATTGGAAAATTTTGATTCTTTGTAACCATTATTTTCATAGTGGATTTTTGATCTGAACTAGGTCCCGTGGTTTTTTATTTCTTCATTGGAGAAGATTTTCCCACGTTAAAACTGTTTGTGTTCTCCTTCTCTCTCCTCTCTATTTGTGTTTTTTAATTTTCCGCTGCGCTGCCCGACTGCTGAATGTCCAGGCTGAGATATTGTCGAGATCTGAGATTCAGGATCTTGTTGATTGACTTCCACACAAAGGTCCTTGAGCCGATCTGAGGGAACCGAGTTCCCAACAGTTTTGTTCATTATGATAAATAGTTATGTAATTAATTGATGCATCTATGTTTTGTTTAGGTAAATGTTCAAACCTCTGTCATGGTAAAGGGTAAAAACAAAGATGAAGATGAGCCAACTGCTTTGAAGTGGGTGTGGAGAGCTGAGAATATTGATAATGCTCTCCTTGGGAAAGCTAATATCTCTGAACATGCACTTGTTGATCAAAAAAGAGCTGCTAATGATGCCAGTGACTATCTTTGGTACATGACAAGGTAAAATCATACCCATTTAATTTTCTCTCTTTGTTCTTCTATTAATAAGATGCTAACAAGTATTTTTATTTTTTTTATTTTTTTATTTTAATGATAGACTTGATATTGATGAAAAGGACCCAGTTTGGACAGATGATATGTCTCTTAGGATTAACGGTACCGGCCATGTAATTCATGCATTCGTCAATGGAGAACATATTGGTAATATAGCATATACTAATTAACACTTGCGGTTGAATAGCATTATGTTAACTATAATAACTGGCACAGGATTTTTTTTTACGCCGGTATCAAATTTTGAAATTCGATACCAAATCTTAACGGTTGATTTTCATCCATCAACAGTTATCATTTATTGTGAATTAATAATTAATTAATAAGTTTGATTCCCAATAAATGATAACCGTTGATTGACGGAAACTAACGGTTAGGATTTGATGTAATTTGACACCGGTGTCAAAGAAAACTATCCCATAATAATTATATCATAATATTTAATGACACGGTCACTATTTGATTGATAAAATAGGCTCCCACTGGGCCACATATGGCATTCACAACGATAAATTTGAAACTATCATTAAGTTGAAGCGTGGAAAGAACATTATCAGCCTGCTTAGTGTCACCGTTGGACTTCAGGTATAACAGTTATATTTTGTTATGTACCATGGTCATTCAATTATCCACTTATTGATACTCAATTTTGTTCCAATTATTAATGTATAATAATATTTAATATGTCTCATTTGTGGAATAGAACTATGGGGAAAACTATGATAAATGGCATGATGGTCTGGTTGGGCCTATTGAGCTAGTTGCGAGAAAAGGTGATGAGACCATAATCAAAGATCTATCCTCACACAAATGGTTATACAAGGTTGGGTTGAATGGTTGGGATAACAAATTTTTCAGTGAAGACTCACTCTTTGCTTCTCCTTTAAAATGGGAATCTGATCATCTACCCACAAACAGGATGTTCACTTGGTATAAGGTAAATTACTAGCTTTCTTCAACATTGTATTATTAAAAAATTGTTAACCCTCTAATGAATGTGTGTATAATTTGTAGACCACTTTCAAGGCTCCTTTGGGGTTAGATCCTGTTGTGGTGGATTTACAAGGTATGGGAAAAGGTTATGCTTGGGTGAATGGTCAGTGTCTTGGTCGCACATGGCCTAGTTACAACGCTGATGAGGATGATTGTAGTGATGATCCTTGTGATTACCGTGGTGATTATTATGACGAAAAATGTGTTACCAATTGTGGGAAACCCTCACAGAGATGGTTAGTTGACTTGCTCTATTGCCTTACCCTTTTTTTTTCATGTCAATTTTAAGGGAAATGATACTCTCATGTCGCTTAAGATACCTATCTTATGTCATACACCCATAGAATTTCATGCCAATTTTTTATTTTTTATTTAAATTGTGGATCCCACATATTTGTGTCACCCACATGAGATTAGTAAACCCCTAATTTTAATTACTATTTTATTTTATTTTATCATAACAAATTTGGAACTAATGAGTTATTTTAAATAACTTAGGTACCATGTCCCTCGTTCATTTATTCAAGATGGTATGAACACATTGGTTTTGTTTGAGGAAATTGGTGGTAATCCATCACTAGTGAATTTCCAAACAGTTATTGTTGGGACTGCTTGTGGAAATGCTTATGAGAATAAGACTTTGGAATTGTCCTGCAATGGTCGTCCCATCTCGGCTATAAAGTTTGCAAGTTTTGGAAATCCACAAGGTGTTTGTGGAGCATTTAGCAAGGGCACTTGTGAAAACAAAAATGATGCTTTGCCCATTGTGCAAAATGTAGGCTTTTTAAATATATTTTTTTTTATTTTGTTTCAAAATTATATATGTCGTGATGAGTTAACTAACTTTATTTTTTGGGCTTTTTTTATAGGCTTGTGTGGGCAAGGAATCGTGCTCAATTGAAGTTTCAGAAAAAACATTTGGGTCAACCAGTTGCGGAGATATGGTTAAGAGGCTAGCTGTGGAAGCAGTTTGTTAAGATTTTCAGTATGTGAATAATTAGGGTGATCCAGTTTAGTTGTTTTTTAGGTTTTCTTTTTTCTTTTTTTTCGAACCGAGGTTGTTCAGTTTATCTAGTTGTGGTTTCCTCATGTCTAAGTTATTAGTTAAACATATGTCCTATTGAGTCTTTGAAGTTGAAACTCATAAGATCTGTTATTATAAATAAAATTTCGAGGTACTTATGTATAGTAATATTCACTCTTTATTCTGATTGTTGATTCACTTTGCGGGACTTTGATCAAAGTAAGACGCTTTGAATAATATTTTACCGGTATGCCACGCTTCATTTCGAATTTTTCAAAATGCCACATCACAATTCCACTACACCACCAAGCGAGATTGTACGATGACACATGGCCGTCAACCATGGAGCCCATTTCCCGCTGGTCTGACAAGCTAGAATGGCTTGTCAATCAACCAGTCTGCACACTCTGAAAAGCAGGACACGTGTTACCCTCCCACTATTCGTGCTGGCTAGTCCAGCTAGATTGGGTGTACCTTCAGACACGTGTCTGCACCCCCTTATTCGCGCAGGGCTGCCTAGCTGGTTTGGTGCGTACTTTGTTGACACGTGTTACCACCCCCCTTTTATTCATGCTGGGCTGCCTACCAAGTTTGGTTCTTCTATAAATAGTAACAAAACATGAACATTCCAGCAACCAGAAGAAGTAAAAAAGGGTGAGCCAAAATTGCGAAGGTTAGATTCTGTAACCATTTATTTTCTCTTATAATTTTATGTTATTAGTTAGAAAATGAGTCACACTAATGATTCAGTAATTGCTCTGTTATATTACAATGGGAGAAGATATGTGGGTCCAAATGGCCAAGTTTTCAAAGGAGAAATGAAAATATTTCGTATGAGCCTGCGATGTAGTTTTAATGAACTAAAGAAGACAATATATCAGAAGCTACAACGAGGCCAAGTCTTGTCTCGGTTGACTGCTAGATGTGCCTCGGGACCTAAAAGTTGGGTTCTTGTAGAGATCGTTGAGGATGAAGATGTTGCTTTAGTGGTAGATGCATTTCGAAATCATTCTCACTCCACATTTATTGAACTATACGTGGAACTAGACTCCGGTGGACAGTATAATAGTCAACATTTTCTCCCTTCCACTCACTCTATCGACATTAATATGGAGCCGATTGTGAGTCCTCGATATTCTCTCCCTTCGATTAGCGTTATTGACATTAACATGGAGCTAGTTGTGATTCCTGAAGACAGAAATGTGTGACCCGAACCACCCCTTCCCAAACTAATGTGTGTATAATATGATGTTGCTCAAGATATGTATGATCCGGCATGGCGTATTGACAGTTCTGACAAAGAGGTGGACGAAGGGTTAGTCCCGGGTAGTGACTCCTCGGACACCAACGTGGATGGAGATTTTGATTCATGTCCTTCCACCGTTGCGTGTTATGCAGTTCCTTCTCTGGGCATTGTTGGAAAGCACGAGCCCAGAGTGGCAGGTTAGTAAATACAAAAAAAGGTGTGTTGATACATACTTGTATGTTGATTCGTATACATTAATGCACTACTGATACATGTGAAGGACAGACACCATTTTGGTCTCAAATAAGTCATTATACGCGTATTAACTGGGCTCACCCAGATCAGGAGTTGCCAGCAATAGATGGAGCACAAATACCTAACTGGCAGATGGGTCATGAGCTGTATAAAGACCAGGTGCTTGACAACAAGCACGATGTTCAGATGGCGAACAAACAATTTTGTATGGGGCAGCACCACACCGCCATTGTATGTAAAAGTGATACGAAAAGATTAATCATGGTTTGCGAAAATCACAACAACGGTTGTCTGTGGAGGGTGAAGGCATACGTTAAAAAGGGAGGGATGGAATGGATTATCGGCAAGTGGGTTAACGAACATAACCGTGTTAACCAGACTCTTTCTCAAGACCACAAGCAGCTGGATTCAAATTTCATATGTTCAATGATTCTAGGTATGTATAACTATCACAATCTGAGATATTATATAACTAAGTTATCATAAACTAATTTTAAATCCAAATGCAGAAATGATAAGGGAGGAGCCAAATGTGAAAATTTCTCTCATCCAAGAAAGGATAGCAACAAATCATGGGTTTCATATATCATATAGGAAGGCCTAGAAGGCAAAACAAAAAGCAATTGTCAAAATTTATGGGGATTGTGATGAATCATATGGTTTTATGCCAAGATGGTTGGACTACATGTTGACATTTTCACCTGGGGCTGTATATAAGCTGGATCTTGATGATCATTTTATTGACAACCGGTTGGATCAATCTCGAAAGGTGTTTGACAGGGTTTTTTGGACTTTCAAGCAGTGTTTCGATGCCTTCAATTATTGCAAACTCATGATCCAAATAGAACACACTTATATGATTGAGACAATTACGTTTTACCTATTGCATTTGCCGTGGTAAAAGGGGAGAATCTTGAAGATTGGTCGTGGTTTCTAGCCCTAATACGAATGCACGTGACACAAAAAGAATGCATTTGTCTTATATCTGATCGACATGCGGGCATTATATCTGCCATCAACAATGTCGTGCTGGGATGGCAGCTACCTAAAGCGTACCATGTGTACTGTATACGGCATTTTGGTAGTAATTTCAACCACAAGTTCAAGAACGTTACGTTAAAGAAGCAACTGAAGAAGTTAGGTAACTTTACATGTTACAATTCTTGTAATGTCTTTTATTTGGTGTTGAGATATGTCGTACATTTATGCCATACTTACTATATGTAGGTTATACAACTAGCTGGTTAGACTTTGACACTGGTTTGAAAAAATCTAAAGAAGTAGGACCTCAAATATCTACCTGGATGGATCGTATTCCGAAAGAGAAATGGAGTATTGCATACGATGAAGGTGGCAGAAGGTTTGGTCACATGACTACAAACTTGTCAGATTGTGTTAATAAAGTACTTAAGGGCGGAAGAAACCTTCCTATCACGACCTTGGTGCAGCTCACATATGCCCGATTGGAGCAATATTTTTTGACACACGGCCAAGAGGCACGTGATGAAATGACCAGGGGTAATCGTTTCAAAAAAGTCTTTTGGCAAGCGTTTGAGATAAATCAGCAAAATGCCACAACACACTGGGTAACAGTTTATGACCCTCAGAAGACACGATTTGAAGTGCAAGAATCATACAACCAAAGAACCCATCGTGGTGGAAAGAAATGGCCGATTTCATTACTTGATCGAACATGTCAATGCGGTGAGTTTACTACTTTTAGATACCCCTATAGTCATGTTATAGCAACATGCACATCCACAGATCACGGTCTAATGCAATATAGGGGCACGGGGATAGGTTGCCTAAACCCGAACTATCAGAGCACCCTATCGGGCTGCTGGTATACCACGACATGGTAATAAATAAGAGGAAAAACGGCTAGCCATCTGCGAGACTGATCAGAACTCGGCTGGTGTGCATGAAAATTGCGATACGACAACCAATCAATCTCATGCATGCGTATAACATCTAGGCGAAACTGAACTCTCTCCAAGTTGATGGATCGATGATGCCGCCTATCATATACATCAAACCTACGTAATTTAAAAAAAATTATCAGTAACTCCTTTATGGAAAACATATCACATAACTAAAATCAATATGTCTCATACCTGTGACCGTATATGGCCTCTTGGTCAACCACATCGGGAAGAGAAGGGGCGACTCCGCGTAAGCGTGTCCACACCCTAAGCTGTAGAAGCAATACACATCCATCCATCTCTGACCGAGCTATGTCTGTCGCTCTAGCCAACTCACGATATAGATAAGAAAATACCGAGAACCCCAGCTAAAAGTCCCCGTGCGCTGAAAATCATCAAGGAACAATAAAAATCGTACATGCACATAACTTGAGGCAGTATCCACGAACAGCAACCCCCCAACACACGCATGATTAGGGCGTGTGTGTACATAATGCGCTGCTGCTCAGTGGCATTATGCCCAGCATAGTTACCATATGCCTCATGCAAACAACGTAGACTCAACCCCCACCACTTAAATCTCACCCAGCTGCTGGCTCAAGCCCAAGATATCCACGAATCAGTTGTCGCCAATTATGCTGTCCATCCCAACCATAAACAACATGACCATCTGTGGGCAAGCCCAATAGATGATGAACATCCTCCAAAGTAATGGTCATCTCATCGTGGGCTATATGAACATCTGCGTCTCAGGGCTCCAACGCCCCACGAGAGCAAAAATAAGCGCATGGTCAATATGGAACAATAAATACATGTGATGTATTAAAAAAGTACTATTACAAAAACTTGTAAACACAAATCCATAAAACAATATATACTAACATCATGGTTACGCAGCCGCGCAACGTGGAAGAAACCTGCCTGCCTCAAGTATGGATGAATCTCCTCAAGAATGTGCATAGGATCGTGTGTGGCAGCCATCTTGACATTAAGTCGTCGATCTGCTCACCATTCCACACGTATGTAGATATGTGCTTATCTTGTAATGTTAGGAGAGATGAGTGAATAGGCCCGGGTGTAATCAACCTATGAGGAGAGTCTTGCGATCCGGAGGTGTGGAAGCATGGTCCTTATGAGGCAAGAAACCATGCAGTGAATCAGGTGGGGATGCCTTGAACATATAATAAACAAATTACATTTTTATCCTATAATTTTTTATTAACGCTACTGATAAGAAAATATTAAATATAAATTCAAAACGTAATTTGAAATTACGATAATTAACAATCCCTAAATAATGTTAAATAATTATTGTAATTAACATTAACAATGTCTCTTATCCTATAATTTTTTTATTAATAAATACTAATAATCACAACAATATAAAAAAATACTAAGCAAATTACTAATTACAAAAATTTTAAACCCTAAAATTTACTTATTCTACGAATTTATATAATAATAATAAAGAATTTATTGGTTATCCTATGATTTTTTGTTAACAAACTATACTAATAAAAAAATATTAAATATAAATACAAAACCTAATTACAAATTACGATAATTAACAATCCCTAAATAATATTAAACTAATTATTGTAATTAAAATTAACAATTTCTCTTATCCTATAATTTGTTTATTAATAAATACTAATAATCACAACAATATTAAAAAAGATACTACCCAAATTACTAATTACAAAAATTTTAAACCGAAAAATTTACTTATTCCACAAATTTATATAATAAAAAATAATTAAATTTTTATCCTATAAATTTTTATTAACAAATGCTACTAATAAAAAAATTAAATATAAATACAAAACCTAATTACTAATTACGATAATTAGCAATCCCTAAATAATATTAAACTAACTATTGTAATTAACAAGAACAATGTCTCTTATCCTATAATTTGTTTATTAATAAATACTAATAATCACAACAATATAAAAAATAAATACTAGCTAATTACAAAAAATTTAAACCCTAAGAAATTACTAATTTATATTAAAAAAATAATTTTTTATCCTATAATTTTTCTTTAAAAAATGCTACTAATAAAAAAATATTAAATTTAAATACAAAATCTAATTACTAATTATGATAATTAACAATCCCTAAATAATATTAAACTAAATATTTTAATTAGAGAGAGAAGGAGAGGGAGAGAGAGAGAGGGAGATGGGGAGAGAGAGAGAGAGAGAGTATTGGAAAGATAAGCTGAAAGTGATGGGTCGGTGGTGGGGTTGGGGAGTGGGAATATATAGAATGGTCGCTGCAAGTATCCGCTTTATTAACAAGCGCGAATAAGGAGAAGATGGTGGGGTTGGGGAGTGGGAATATATAGAATGGTCGCTGCAAGTATCCGCTTTACTAACAAGCGCGAATAAGGAGAAGATGCCACACGTATGACATGCATCAGGAAATACGATGTGTACCAATCTAGCTGGACTGACCATGGGGTTGGGGAGTGGGAATATATAGTATGGTCGCTGCAAGTATCCGCTTTACTAACAAGCGCGAATAAGGAGAAAATGGTGGGGTTGGGGAGTGGGAATATATAGAATGGTCGCTGCAAGTATCCACTTTACTAACAAGCGCGAATAAGGAGAAGATGCCACGCGTATGACATGCATCAGGAAATACGATGTGTACCAATCTAGCTGGAATGACCAGCGCGAATGGTGGGAACATGACACGTGGAGAACTTTTCAGAATTTTATAGTGTCTGATTAACAAGCCAGTCTAGCTTATCAGACCAGCGGGAATGAGGCTCCATGGTTGACCGTCAAGTGTCATATTACAATCTCATGGGAAATGGATCCTATCATGTAAAAAAATGGTGATGTGGTCATATTATTTGATCACAACCACTCATTTAAAAATTATACACTTTTCTCTCTCTTATCTCATGATCAATGAATGGTTATTGTATTGAATTGACCAAATAGAGAGTTATTATATAGTTATTTACACAATTCAATACAATACAATATATTAATATTTGCATATTCTCAAGTTGGTACTAGAGCTTGTGTTGTGGGAAACCTCGCTTCCACATAAAACCTTTGTCATGCATTACTCCGACAAGTCATCCGTGTTGCGCATCATATTAGAAACCCATTTTCAGTATCTAACCCTTAGTTAGTCACCAACCGCTTATCCTCAACCTTAGATCGTCAGAAAAACCATCATCAAACACCGTTATCACCGAAAATCACCGAAAATCACCGTCTTCCACTGTTCATTGCTGCAGAGCACTTTTCTGGCGAGTTTTTTTGGCAAATAACTACGCACCAGGACCGGCTCGAGGAGGCGACCTCATCTGTCCAAGTCGTGCCATCATCGGAGCAGCCACACGCCGCCATGTGCCATGGAAGAATTCGGTGACTGCAACACTTTTCTGACGCGTGAGAGAGCATTTGGCCACCGTTCTGGGTCGAACCACCACCATCTTGCTGCCTTCTCGTCTTCTTTCCAGATTCGGTCTCCATTTATTGTGGGTCCTATCCGTTAGGCAGATACCAGCAAAACACTCATTGTTTTCGCGTGATTTCTTGCTTCCTTACTGTTCTTACATCTAATTTGTGATGGAGGACTCAAGTAATGCTATCAAAAACACTATCGCCGTTATCTCCTGTATTGCTGACATGCCTCTAGCATATATAGTTTTCGATGCTAAAAGGAGCAAGGATTTAATCTACCTTGAAGTAAAAAGGATGATATTTGTTATAAAGTTGATAAACCATGCTTAGATATTCTCTCACTGAATATCTTATGTTTTTGTAGGTAAAAGTAAAAGAAAAGAGTTCTGTTCTTAAGCACAGGTAAAAGCAAAGGATAATTATGTCGCGCTACAAGCGCAAGATCCGTGCTAATAGCGCCAAAAGATCTCCAAGTTACAGTTTTGCCATGCTATAAGCGCGAGTTCGTGCTAGTAGCACAAGATTTAGATTTTCTTGTTATACTTTCCACGCTATCAATGGAAGAAGCACGTGATGGTTTTTAATGAAGTTGATTTTCAGTTAAAAAAGGGATTCCTTCGGCCAAGATCTTGGAAGATTTTCAAGAGATTACAAATAGACCATAAGAAATCTTTATTGAGGATCTTTTGAAGGAGTTTTTGGAGAGATCGAAAAGTGAGAGTGTTCTTGGAGAATTACGCTAGAGATTAAGAATTCAGAGGAATTGAAGATTGAAGACCATTGATTTTCTTCTTCTACATGAAAATTTCTATTTTCTTTTATTTCTTTATTTTGTTTAAGCCAACAATGTCTGGCTAATTTTCTTTTGTAATTAGGAGTATGGATCTGACATGACTCCTATTTGTGGTTTAATTAATTTCTTTAATATATTATCTTAGTTATCAGTGTTTTACCTCGGGTGAATTTCTATATCTTTATATGAAATGATCACTAGGGATTTGAGGGTTAGAACTCACGATAGGCATATTAGGATTTTAATCCAGACAAGGGTAAAATTCCCATTCTTGTATGATCTAGACATATGCTTACTTGAATTGTGGACTTAATTCTTAACTTGAGGAGGATCACTAAGACATTGGAATTCTAATTGGGTTAAAGGGTTAAAGTCACTAAGATATTAGGATTTAACCAACAATTGATAGAAGACGAATTGTCTGAAATATCTGAGGTAGTTGTTATTAAAACTAAATTAAACCACTTAAGGAGGATCAGAGATGAAATAATTCCTAATTGCAGTCTCAATTTTTAATATTTAAAACTTAGTTTTTACATCTTGCATTATTGCATGTTCTTGATTTTCATTCCAAATACTTTTAATTATTTTTATTTTAATTCAGAATTTATTCTCTACAACTTATTGATTAGTCCAAATTAAAGGGAATAATTAGGATAATATTTCGTACATTAATCATTGTGGGTCAATACTCTACTCATATTTTATTACTTGAAACGATCGGTATACTTACCGTAATCACAACAATTGCCCCATCCATTACAAAAATGAAACTAACCGGATTTGCTACTTACGAGACTTGGTCTACCTCCGTTAAGATCTGGTTTACTAGTCAGTGACATGGGAAACATCTAACGATAAAGTTTGGTAATATTCCCAAGGATAAGAAATTTGATTGGGAAAAGATTGATGCCCGGCTGTTGAGTATCCTTTGGCAATCCATTGATTCAGTAGTTATAGATATTTTCATCCTTTTGAGACCTACTATGTCGTATGGGAGGAAGCCAAGAGCCTCTACACCAATGACATTTAGCAACTTTATTATATTTGTATTGCGTAAATCACTAGATGCTCAAATGGAGGTTTATATTGGTAAGATTCGTTCTTTGATGCAGGAATTCTTAGCTATGTTACCTCATGCTGTAGATGTTTCTGAGTACAAGAAGCAGGTGGATCACTTCTTTATAGTCGGGAACCCTAGCTTGTCACAAACTTTCTAGCGCCTCCTAAACCTTAAAGATAAAGTAGCACCCGCATATATGCTAGCCATCGATTCAATTGGCCTCATCTCTTGTGCCAATGATTCCAATTGGAATAGTGGATGCGATTGCGGATGTGGCCATGTACAGAGTGGCTGTGGATAAAGGCCTCGTTGCAATTATTGCTAGAACATTAGATACTTTGAAGAGCGTTGCTATAGGAAATACCCTCACGTGAAGCCATCAATTGCCAACTTTTCTTATTTTGATGCTGAGTCAGCTTCTATTTGATCAGTAACTATTTCGAGTGCAGACTATGAGGCTCTTCTTATGAAGGTCTCCTCCTAGACTCCTGCCCAAGATATTAGTAATCATGTTTCTTGTCTTTCTGTATCATCTCTTTGGCCCAGGATAATAGACTCAGGTGCTATTGATAATCTTTGTGGTAATAAAGATCTCTTTACTTCACTTACTTATTCTAATAATCTACCGTCTGTTACTCTTGCTGGCGGCACCAAGGCCCTTGTTCGTGGTATTGAGCAAGCCAACCTAACTCCCTTTTTGACTTTGACCTTTGTTTATTTTAGACCAGGCATTCCCTTCAATTTAATCTCTGTTAGCTAGTTGATTCATTCTCTTTCATGCACTGTTACCTTCTCTGATCAATCTATCTCTATGCGGGATTCGAGTACGGGGAAGACGACTGGAGCAGGCCATGAGTTATAAGGTCTTTACTATCTGAATGCGCCTCATTCTCCAGTGGCGTGCTCTCTCATGGAGTGTCGAAAACTAAGCCATAGTCATCTTAGTCATCCAAGTCTCTCCAAGCTTTAGTATATGGTTCCTTTTTTGTCCAGTCTTCAGCCTTTAAACTGTCAATCTTGTCAGCAAGGAAATCACACTCGCTCCTCTTTTACTAATAGAGTCAATAAAAGAGCTGATGCTCCATTTTCTATTGTTCATTATGATATTTGGTGTCCGAGTCAAACTATGTATGTTTTGAGTTTTCAGTATTTTGTGACTTTTGTAGATGATTTTTCTTGTTCTACTTTTTTGAATTATTTTCTATCTATCAAATTTATTGTGCTGAGATTAATACTGAATTTGGTGCTTCTATTCGAGTCTTGCATAATGATAATGTGAAAGAGTATGTATCTCTTGAAATTTCTATTTTTTTGAGAAACATGGGACGTTACACCAGACCATCTGTCCTCACACTCCATAGCAAAATGGGGTGGCCGAACATAAGAATAGACATATAGTTGAAATTGCATGTACCCTTCTCATTCATATGAATGTTTCACTCTGCTTTTGGGTAGATGATATTATCACTATTATTTTCTCATCAATCACATGCCCTCTTCTGTGCTTAATAATGAAGTCCCACACAATGTCTTATTTCCATGTGTGCGTCCTTATCCACTGCCACCACATGTATTTGGGTGTACTTTATTTGTTTGTGACTTTACTCTGGGAAAAGACAAATTAAAATCCAAAGCCTTGAACTGTATCCCAAGCGCTACATTGTGTCTGCCGATATCACCTTCATGGATTAACAACCCTTCTTTAGTTGCTAAACTTCTATGTCACAGATTGATCTTATTCTTCCGATTGCCCTTGTTGAATTGTCTTTACTAGTTGCAGGTGACTTTACTCTAACTGGCTCATAGCCCTCACCGGTTGTCTCTTCCCCTTCGGATCCTCTATAAGATATTACTCCTATTATCAATCGCAAAGGTATTCGATCCACTTTGAACCCTCATCCACTTTATGTTTTCTTGAGTTATGACCGACTTTCTTCACAATATTTTATCTTTATTTATAGTCTTTCTTATGTTTTCATTCATAAGACCACATGTGAAGCACTATATCATAGGGTTTGGCATCAAGCGATGATTGATGAGATTATAGCACTTCACTCCAATGGCACATGGGATCTTGTTCACGCTCCTCCTTGGAAGTCAATTGTTGATGGGTATTCACAGTCAAAGTTGATCTGAATGGCATTGTTAACTGCCTCAAAGCCCATTTAAGTGACCAAGGGATACACTTAGATTTTTGGCTTTGACTATGAGGACACTTTCTCTCCTGTTGCCAAGATGGCTTCTATTCGCTTGTTTCTTGCACTTGATGTCATTCATCATTGCTCCCTCTTTCAGCTTGATATCAAAAAATGCCTTCTTACATGGTAATTTGCAGGAAGAAGTATACTTGGAGAAACCACCGTGTTTTGTTGCTCAGGGGGAGAATTTTGGAATAGTATGTAAGCTTAGTAAATCCATATATGGCCTAAAGCAGTCCCCTCGAGCCTGGTTTAGTCGCTTCAGTTCCACTATTAAGGCCTTCAGTTTAACCCGAAGTGAAGTCGATCATTCTATTTTCTATCGGCATAGGTTTTATGATCAGTGCATCTACCTCCTGGTCTATGTTGATAACATAATTATTACTAGCGGCAATCAAGATAAGATTGAATAGTTAAAGAAGTACTTATTTAGTCAATTTTAGACCAAATACTTTGGCAAACATCATTATTTCTTAGGGATTACAGTGGCACAGTCTAGGCAGGGTATTTCCATTTCAGAGAAAATATGCCCTGGATATCCTAAAGGAGATTGGTATGTTGGTATGTAAATCCACTGATACACCTATAGATCCTAATGTTAAGTTATTACCCAGACAGGGGGAGCCATTGGCAGATCCCGGTCATTATCGAACATCTCTTTTGTAGTTAGTATGATAAGTCAATTCCTTAATTCTCCTTGTGACTCTCATTGAGATGCAGTTATTAGGATTCCCTGATACATCAAAAGAGCACCAATAAGAGGTTCATTATATACAAATAAAGGGAATATAGAGGTGTGTAACTATCCAGATGCTGACTGGGTAGGTTCTCTTTCAGAAAGACTCCTCAATTTGGGGTATTGTGTTCTCCTTGGAGGGAATTTGATCTTTTGCAAAAGTAAGAAGCAAACTATGGTAGCCAGGTCAAGTGCAGAGTTAGAATATCGGGCAATAAAAAATGCAACATGTGATCTCATCTGGTTAAGACAATTGATTAAGGCACTACGTCTCTGTGAACAACGGCCCATGAAGCTCATTTATGACAATCAAGCTGTAACAGCCCGTGTTAGCCCGAATTGTTAACACACTATCGTATTAAGCCACGCTTAATTAAAATGCGGAATAACTTTTTCTTTAATTCAATTATGACGTCATTAACTTAACCGACTTGATTACTTAATCATTTTCATAAAAATACTGCCTGTATGTAAATTGCAAGACAACTAACTGAATACCTCGTACATAAATATAATAAGTGAGTATCTAAAGCCACAGGTCTACACAAGTAGCCTGGGTCAAAATCCTGATACTTTAATTACAACATTAACCTAAAAGACCAAAGTCAAACATGTGGCATGGACAAACCCCATGCTCACCAAATAAGGCAACAAAGCCCAATAACAGTCATAACATAAACTCAACAGAAAACATAAACAACAGTCGGAAATAAAAACAGCAGTCAGCATATCATCAAATCAACTCAGCTCTGGCCTCCTGCCACCCGAGCCCTCAACATTACCTGATCCTGAAATAAGCATCCCCAAACGTGGGGTGAGATCTCTAACAAGAAATCTCAGTAAGACAAGGGGTCCTCAAGGAGTCTCCACCCCAAGCTCACTTACATGTGTAATATAAGTTCTAAAAACAGTATTACAGTATAAGTTCTAAAATCATGCGATGCAGCAATTAATCATGTCATGTGTGCTTTCAAATCTACTGGCCAGAGAAATGTAGGAATACGTCTATGCCTACATGAGTACATGGATACTACCTGCACCTCACCCACATGCTTCTCCATCTTGTATGTACTACATACTCAGGATTGCCGTCTAGGTGGACACCACATGCATCATAAAAGCTCATTGCATATAAATAGCTCAACAGCATTTCCAAAATAATAAAGCATGTAACACAGCATGCATAAACCCATCCCCATGGGACATGGTGGAACATCAAAATGGCTAAACCGAGGACACGAAAGCTTACCTTGCAAGCTAGCTATCCAAGCCAAGAGTCCAACCACTCACTAGTCCACAAACAGCAGTATCACAATCTGATATGGACCATTAACAAGTCAATATTAATGCATCACAAGCATACAACTTAAAGACTACGCCTTTCCGTTACGTTTTACGTCTTAAGGCTTCCAACAAAGCCATAAGCCCTTAATCATATGATTCTGACTTAGTCCATTTATTACAGAAGTTCAACTTCCTTAAACTAGGGTCCACACACACCCAATAGCTTACTGTTCATACAGTAAAGCTACTATCTGCGCAGAACCCAGGATATCCGGATATCATGAAGAACATATCCGGATATGCCATATCCGGATATCACACTGGACATATCCGGATATGTCATATCCGGATACCCAGATCCCATATCCGGATATCAATATCCGGATACCATATCCGGATACTGATATCCGGATATCTCACGACAGAATGCAGTTTCTGCATTTCGTGAATATCCATCCCAAAGATCCAACTTTTAACACATGTACACGTTAAAGCATGCATCTTTAAGCATATACAAGTTCATTTAGGTGTTGGTTACTTCATTTTAACTTTTTACATGCCAAGACACCAACTTTAAGCAAGATAAACTCATGATCATGGTGAGGTAACTTACCAAAGCTCAAAACAGAGGCAAATTGTGCTCTTGGAGCTCTCCCAAGGTTCCTCAAACTCAGCCTAAGTAGGAGCACGAAAATGGCACTTCAAGATGGGTTCTTGCACCACAAGAAGGCACTTTGAAGCTCACAATGACTACCACAAAGTAGCCATTTCTAAAGCTCCAAACTCATGCTCACTAACTACACACACACAGCTTTCTCAACTCAGAATGAGACAAACAATGAAGTCTCAAGGCTCACTCTCACCCTCACAAGTGTTTAAACAAGCATGAAAGGGATGATCAAACCAAAGGAAGAAGAGGAAGGCAAAGGAAACACCAAAGGATGGAGGTGCAGCAAGGAAGCTCACACCAGCACAAAAACTCACGTAGGAAAAATGAGGCACCTAGGGTTTTGTGCCTTAGTGTGCCTATTTATAGGCACATGGCCACTAATCGCGCAGTATTAGCCTTAATCGCAAAGTAAAAGATATTGATCCCAAACTTTAGAATCTAGACCTACGCATTTTTCTAAGATTTGTCATATTTTTATTTTATTTTTCGGAGCACCTTTCCGGTACGCGCTTTTCCATAGCCAGTATCAGTTCTGGCATCAGATTACGTCATTTTGACTTGAAACTTGTTTTACAAGTCCTACATAATATTCTAGTAATTATCATGCATTCGTTATAATTTTCCGGGATACTTTTCTGGTACGCATTTATACCGAGTAGCAGAACCGGTATCTGCGCTTTTCTTCCGAAAAGCGACTTTCGGCATTTTTACTCATTCAGTATAATTATCTAAGCCCAATATTAATTATTAGGGTCAATTATGGAATTATTTCCTAATTATCATAATTAACTTACTAATTACCTTAATTAACGGTGCGGGTTCTTACATTCACCCCACCTTTTTAAGGATTTTGTCCTCAAAATCAGAAACATACCTGTCTCGAAAGTCGGGATACTGTCGGAGAAGCTCATCCTCTCGCTCCCAGGTACACTCCTCAGGAGTTCTTCCTGACCATTGCACTTTGACCATCGGAATGATCTTGCTTCTGAGCTGTTTCTCGCCTCGATCGAGAATCTTGAGTGGTCCGACGGGAGTCTTTAGGTTCTCCCGAACCTCCACATCATCCGGCTCCACCACGTGCGAAGGATCTGCTATGTACTTTCGAAGCTGAGACACGTGAAACACGTCATGGATGTTGGCTAGGTTCGGAGGTAAGGCGAGTCGATAGGCAACTGGTCCTACTCTACCAAGGATCTGGTAGGGCCCAATGAATTGCGGGCTCAACTTCCTCACGCCGAGTGCCCGTCCAACACCGGTGACAGGTGAAAGTTTCACGAACACGTGCTCACCCTCACTGAACTCCAGTGGTCGATGCTTGACATCGTAGTAGCTTTTCTGACGATTCGGCGCCTGCTTCAACTTTTCCCTGATCATCTGGATCTGTAGGGTAGTATCTTGGACAAAGTCCAAGCCAAATAACTCTTTATCTCCAACCTCAGACCAGCAGGTAGGAGTCCGACACCTCCTACCATACAGCGCCTCGTAGGGTGCCATGCCCAGACTAGCATGAAAACTGTTGTTGTATGAGAATTCAACCAGCGGAAGGTACCTATCCCATGCAGAACCCTGCTCCAACGTGCAAGCTCTCAGCATGTCCTCCAATGTCTGGATGGTCCGCTCAGTCTGTCCGTCAGTCTGAGGGTGATAGGCGGTACTCAATCTCAACTGCGTACCAAAAGCCTCCTGCAGCGCCTCCCAGAACCGAGATGTGAACTTCGGGTCCCTATCACTGATGATACTCTCAGGCACCCCGTGAAGCCTCACAATCTCGCGGACATAAAGTTTGGCCAACTGCTCTGTAGTGAGGCTCACCTTCACTGGAAGAAAATGGGCAGACTTGGTCAATCTGTCCACAATGACCCAGATAGAGTCACAACCAGCCTGAGTTTTAGGCAATACCACCACGAAGTCCATGGAAATACTCTCCCACTTCCACTGTGGAATCTCCAGAGGTTGAAGTTTACCAGACTGTTTCTGGTGCTCGATCTTCACTTTCTGGCAAATAAGACATTTGGACACGTAGACCGCTATGTCCTTCTTCATGCCCGGCCACCAGAAATTCCTTTTTAAGTCTTGGTACATCTTTGTAGCACAGGGTGGATAGTGAACCGGCCCTTATGAGCCTCTGCCATAACCTCCTCAGTCAATGGCCCTCGAGGAATAACAATCCTCTTCTGGAACAGCAATAAACCATCATCATTCCAAGACACACCGTCCTGGTTCTTCACGTAATCAAGGCATTCTCTTTGTACTTGTGCCTCTTTGATCTTTTCCATCAGCTCATTGATCACTTCTGCTGTCTCCATTTCGAGCAGTGCACCCCCAAATAAGGAGTTCACTCTCAAGTCTCTGAACTTCTCGATCATCTCGTAATCATTTATCATTAAGCTGGATAAGCTTACGAATTTCCGACTCAAAGCATCGGCTACCACATTGGCCTTGCCAGGATGGTACCTCAACTCAAAGTCGTAGTCCTTCAAGAACTCCATCCATCTTCGTTGTCTCATGTTCAACTCCTTCTGGTCAAACAGATACTTCAGGCTCTTGTGATCACTGAATACAGCAAACTTCATGCCAAACAGGTAATGCCTCCAAATCTTGAAAGCAAAAACGATGGCTGCCAACTCCAAGTCGTGAGTCGGGTAGTTCTCCTCATGAGGTTTCAACTGTCTTGAAGCGTAAGCAACCGCTTTCCCTTTCTGCATCAGCACACAACCAAGTCCTTTACCAGAGGCATCGCAGTATAACTCGAATTGCTCCGCAGGATCAGGAAGGACTAACACTGGAGCAGTAGTCAATCTCTCCTTCAACTCCTGGAAACATTCCTCACACTCATGTGTCCACACGAATGGAGTCTCCTTTCGGGTAAGGCGAGTCATCGGTAGCACCATCTTGGAGAATCCTTCTATGAACCTCCGATAGTAACCTGCCAAACCCAAGAAGCTTCCGTCTTGGGCCTCTCCCAGTCCATCACGGCCTCAATCTTGTTAGGATCAACTGCAACTCCATTAGCAGAAATTACATGACCCAGAAATTTCACCGCCTTGAGCCAAAACTCACATTTTGACGGCTTAGCATATAGCTTTTTCTCTTTTAGCACTTGCAACACAATCTTCAAGTGCTCGGTATGCTCCTCCTCCGTCTTGGAGTAGATCAAGATGTCGTCAATGAAGACGATCACAAACTGATCCAGGTACGGCTGGAAAATCCTGTTCATGTAGTCCATAAACACTGCGGGTGCATTGGTGAGTCCAAACGGGATCACCAAGTACTCGTAGTGCCCGTACCTCGAGCGAAACGCTGTCTTTGGGACATCCTCCGGCTTTACCCGTATCTGATGATAACCGGACCGGAGATCAATCTTGGAATACACACAAGCACCCCTGAGCTGATCCAGCAAATCATCAATGCGTGGAAGAGGGTACTTGTTCTTGATTGTCACCTTGTTCAACTTTCTATAGTCGGTGCACAACCGCATGGTCCCATCTTTCTTTTTCACAAAAATGACCGGTGCTCACCAGGGAGACACGCTCGGCCGAATGAAATCTTTCGCTGAAAGCTCCTCGATATGCTTCTTCAGCTCCGCCAACTCTGGTGGCGACATCCGGTATGGAGCCAACGATATAGGCCCCACACCAGGCAATAGGTCGATGGAGAACTCTATCTCCCTCTGTGGAGGAAACTCAGGAATCTCCTCAGGAAACACCTCGAGGAATTCCCTCACCACAGGAATGCCAGTGAGATCCTCCTGTGTCCCACTCACCAAACCTCCCAACATGACATAGCCAAATGCCCCTGCTCTCAAGGCCCTCCTCGCCTGCAGGACTGAAATGAACGGTGAGGAACTGGCTGTGGACCCACCCGGAGACATCACCACTTTCTTGGCACAGCAATCAATCATTGCACAGTTTCTGGACAACCAATCCATGCCCAAAATAATCTGAAGGTTGGCCATCGGTAATCCTATCAGATCTACCGAGAAGTCACGGCCATCCCACTGAAACGCTACATCACGATGAAAAGTGGAGGTCAAACATTTTTCTCCGGTGGCGGTGGTCACCCGCATCGGTGGAGAAAGCACATCACTGGGCAACTCAAGCCCCACAGCAATAGGGGTAGCAACAAAAGAGTGCGTTGCCCCGGAATCAAAAAGCACATCAACAGTTGAACCACCAATGGTAACAGTACCTCTGACCAGGTTCGGAGCTCTGTCCGACTGCTGACGATCAAGTGTGTAGACTCGTCCGGTAGTAGGTGGCACGGCTGGTGCCCCAGTAGGAACCATCTGTAACGGCACAGCCTGCACTGCCGCAACTCTCGCCGTCGGGCAGTCTCTGGAATAGTGGCCCTCCTTGCCACACTGGAAGCATATCAACTGTCCGGTAGAGCACGGCCCAAAATGTGACTTCCCGCATCCCGAACATCTGGGAGCAGGAGGTCTAGCTGTGTTCCCCGGAGCGGCAGTCTTTCTGAACTGGTTTGGCGCTTGCTTAGCCGCCAACGGTTTGCCCTTGCCCTTGTTGGCAAAATTCTTGTTCTTCCAGGGAGTAGAACCACCAGCGCTCTGCGGCACCTCAACCTTGGCCCTCTTGGCCTGACTCGCACGGCAGTAGTCCTCGATGTCGCGGCACTGCTGCACCAACGCTCCGAAGTCTCTCGAAGCAGAACCAGCGAGATGTCCAGCAATATCCTCATTAAGTCCCCTCCGGAACTTGGCCGCCAGAAAAACGGGAGTCGGTCTCGCCATGCGGAAATGAGAGAACTTGACCAGTTCATTAAACTTGGCCAGGTACTCATCGACAGACAACGAGCCCTGCACCAATCGGTCAAACTCTCCCTGCTTCCTCTCCTGAGAGTCGTAAGGAAAGTACTGGCCCAAGAAGCTCTCCTCGAAGAATGGCCACGTCATCACATGGCCCTGCATCTCGTAGACCTGAGATAGGTTGGTCCACCACTCATGGGCCTCGCCTTCCAGCATGTACGTGGCGAACAACAGCTTCTGCGGATCGGTACACTGCATGATCCGGAAAATCTTGTCCAGCGCCTGTAGCCATCTGGCAGCAGCAATGGGATCATAAGATCCGTCGAAGGTAGGTGGCTTATGCTTGCGGAAAGCATTCAGCCGGCGATCGATCTCGTCACGATCCTCAGCAAGTACGGGGATAGTCTGCATAGCCCCCGTCAAATGACTACCCTCACCCATCTGGCTCTGGGTGTCCTCCTGTTGACTAGGCGGAGGTGGAGGCGGTGGCGGCGGTGGAGGTGGTGGAGGACCCTGGCCCGCAGCAGGACCAGCCCTCAACTCCTCCAACATGACCCTCATCATCGTCATGTTGGCCATCCGGTTCTCCTCCAGAACCTCTACCGTGGTTTGCCGGTTCGCATCTCGAATAGCGTCCAGCATCGCCCGGTTCGCCAGCCTCGTGGCTTCCTGGTCGGCTAGTCGGGCCGCCTGCATCTCAGCCAATGCAGCCAGGACAGGATCCGTCTGATCCTCACTCGTACTAGTGTTCCTCCTTGGTGGCACCATGACTCTGCACAAGTTACACAAAGAATGAGTTGATCAGGCCCACGCCATGTGGTCACATATGCATTATCATAACACACACCAGTTAGAGAGAACACAAAGTAGACACGCAACGACACATCCTAAGTTATTGCAATACATACAGGCTTTTCCCTAGAAAGTGCTCTGATACCATAAAATGTAACAGCCCGTGTTAACCCGGATTGTTAACACACTATCGTATTAAGCCACGCTTAATTAAAATGCGGAATAACTTTTTCTTTAATTCAATTATGACGTCATTAACTTAACCGACTTGATTACTTAATCATTTTCATAAAAATACTGCCTGTATGTAAATTGCAAGACAACTAACTGAATACCTCGTACATAAATATAATAAGTGAGTATCTAAAGCCACAGGTCTACACAAGTAGCCTGGGTCAAAATCCTGATACTTTAATTACAACATTAACCTAAAAGACCAAAGTCAAACATGTGGCATGGACAAACCCCATGCTCACCAAATAAGGCAACAAAGCCCAATAACAGTCATAACATAAACTCAACAGAAAACATAAACAACAGTCGGAAATAAAAACAGCAGTCAGCATATCATCAAATCAACTCAGCTCTGGCCTCCTGCCACCCGAGCCCTCAACATTACCTGATCCTGAAATAAGCATCCCCAAACGTGGGGTGAGATCTCTAACAAGAAATCTCAGTAAGACAAGGGGTCCTCAAGGAGTCTCCACCCCAAGCTCACTTACATGTGTAATATAAGTTCTAAAAACAGTATTACAGTATAAGTTCTAAAATCATGCGATGCAGCAATTAATCATGTCATGTGTGCTTTCAAATCTACTGGCCAGAGAAATGTAGGAATACGTCTATGCCTACATGAGTACATGGATACTACCTGCACCTCACCCACATGCTTCTCCATCTTGTATGTACTACATACTCAGGATTGCCGTCTAGGTGGACACCACATGCATCATAAAAGCTCATTGCATATAAATAGCTCAACAGCATTTCCAAAATAATAAAGCATGTAACACAGCATGCATAAACCCATCCCCATAGGACATGGTGGAACATCAAAATGGCTAAACCGAGGACACGAAAGCTTACCTTGCAAGCTAGCTATCCAAGCCAAGAGTCCAACCACTCACTAGTCCACAAACAGCAGTATCACAATCTGATATGGACCATTAACAAGTCAATATTAATGCATCACAAGCATACAACTTAAAGACTACGCCTTTCCGTTACGTTTTACGTCTTAAGGCTTCCAACAAAGCCATAAGCCCTTAATCATATGATTCTGACTTAGTCCATTTATTACAGAAGTTCAACTTCCTTAAACTAGGGTCCACACACACCCAATAGCTTACTGTTCATACAGTAAAGCTACTGTCTGCGCAGAACCCAGGATATCCGGATATCATGAAGAACATATCCGGATATGCCATATCCGGATATCACACTGGACATATCCGGATATGTCATATCCGGATACCCAGATCCCATATCCGGATATCAATATCCGGATACCATATCCGGATACTGATATCCGGATATCTGTTCGACAAATATCCGGATATCTCACGACAGAATGCAGTTTCTGCATTTCGTGAATATCCATCCCAAAGATCCAACTTTTAACACATGTACACGTTAAAGCATGCATCTTTAAGCATATACAAGTTCATTTAGGTGTTGGTTACTTCATTTTAACTTTTTACATGCCAAGACACCAACTTTAAGCAAGATAAACTCATGATCATGGTGAGGTAACTTACCAAAGCTCAAAACAGAGGCAAATTGTGCTCTTGGAGCTCTCCCAAGGTTCCTCAAACTCAGCCTAAGTAGGAGCACGAAAATGGCACTTCAAGATGGGTTCTTGCACCACAAGAAGGCACTTTGAAGCTCACAATGACTACCACAAAGTAGCCATTTCTAAAGCTCCAAACTCATGCTTACTAACTACACACACACAGCTTTCTCAACTCAGAATGAGACCAACAATGAAGTCTCAAGGCTCACTCTCACCCTCAAAAGTGTTTAAACAAGCATGAAAGGGATGATCAAACCAAAGGAAGAAGAGGAAGGCAAAGGAAACACCAAAGGATGGAGGTGCAGCAAGGAAGCTCACACCAGCACAAAAACTCACGTAGGAAAAATGAGGCACCTAGGGTTTTGTGCCTTAGTGTGCCTATTTATAGGCACATGGCCACTAATCGCGCAGTATTAGCCTTAATCGCAAAGTAAAAGATATTGATCCCAAACTTTAGAATCTAGACCTACGCATTTTTCTAAGATTTTTCATATTTTTATTTTATTTTTCGGAGCACCTTTCCGGTACGCGCTTTTCCATAGCCAGTATCAGTTCTGGCATCAGATTACGTCATTTTGACTTGAAACTTGTTTTACAAGTCCTACATAATATTCTAGTAATTATCATGCATTCTTTATAATTTTCCGGGATACTTTTCCGGTACGCATTTATACCGAGTAGCATAACCGGTATCTGCGCTTTTCTTCCGAAAAGCGACTTTCGGCATTTTTACTCATTCAGTATAATTATCTAAGCCCAATATTAATTATTAGGGTCAATTATGGAATTATTTCCTAATTATCATAATTAACTTACTAATTACCTTAATTAACGGTGCGGGTTCTTACACAAGCCGCATTGTATATCCTCTAAACCAGTATTTTACGATAGGACCAAACATATAAAAATTGACTGTTGCTTAGTTCGAGAAAAGATTCGGTTAAGAGCGATTAAGACAACATTTGTCAGTTCCAGTGATCAACTTATAGATAAGAGCAAATATCATTTTTTCTCCCTAACAAAAAATATGGTTCCCATTTTAGTCCCTTACAAAAAAAATTAATCTCGAGGTCCCTACGAAATTCAAAGTGGACCCATTTAGTTGAAGTCATGATCCCTCATAAATTCAAAAAAGACCCACATTAGTCCCTCAAAATGATTAAAATGGGTCCACTTTGAATTTCAAAGGGACCAACCGACTAATTTTTTTAAGGGACTAAAGTGGAGACCGTGTTTTTTGTTCGGGGACCTAAAAAGGTATTTACTCTATAGATAATTTCACCAAGGCTTTTAGAAGTACCCGAATATATTACATATGAAAGAAGTTGAGAGCTTATGATATATACGCAATAACTTGAGTGAGAGTGTTAAAAATAATAGTGTATTATTATTTATATTAGTATTTTATTATTTAGATTACTTTAAAAAAATTTTAGGCTTAGCCCATTAAGTTATTTAGTCTCTTTAAATGGAGGGCTCTTGTATAGTTATTTACATAATCCAATACAATACGATATATTCATATTTCCACATTCTCAAGTAAAGAAAATAGAGTGAAAAGGATGATCAAAATAATAATATTTTTTAAAATAGGGGAGTAAGCACTCAAGCTAAAATAAATAGTATCATTAAGAAGAATTTGAGAGAGGAAGCATATGAAGACATTGCCTCTTTATCCTACAATAATCTTATTCCATTTAATGAGGCAACGACGGATCTATTCTATAAAATATTTGAATTAAATTCAAAACATGGTCCACGATTCAAGCCATCATCTTACCATAAGCTCGGAGTTAAATATTTGAAGAAAGAAAATATGGTTCACTAATGCAGAATATTGAAGAACATAAATCTTATTGGAAGAAATTTGGTGCTCAATGATGACAGATGGGTGGATCGATAAAAGGAGGACGATTATCATAAATTTCTTAATGAATAACCCTAAGGGAACATTTTTCCTTATGTCTATTGATACATCTGACATATCCAAAATTGTTGATAAATTATCTATCTAACATTGAAGGCTTAGATGTAGACAACTTGGTGGTGCCAACTCAAAATGAAGTCTACGCTAGATGATGATTGTGATTTGAATACTTTGATAGATTAAATTTGAACTATTTTGTTTTGGTTTTGGTGATTTGGTAAATTATATTTGTGACTCAAGTGAATGTTTCCGACTTTGGAGATGTCATGCTAGATTATGATTATAATTTTATTTTGAATGCTTTGAAGTATTCTTGAATATTTGAAGTTTAAATTGTCTTTTAGGACTCAAGTTGTGAGTTAAATGCTATTTTATATGCATATATATTTTTTATTATTACTAAAATTAAAAAAGTAAGATATTTACGACCTGTTCCGATCCAACCATTTACAATCTTGCCAACCCCTTCAAATCTTAATTAAAACCGTGATTTTGAATACCTTTGTGTTGACACTCTAGTGTTTCACTATCTGATCCGACTTCTACGGCTCAAGACCAAAAGTACAGTGTTTATATTGGCACCAAAAAGCCCTAATTAACTATAGGTTTTTTAGACTCTTCTCATAGACTAAAGTCCAAAGGAATTTTTGGTAAAAGAGCAAAATCCAACAATCTTCCATTTGCTCTTGAATCCAAAACCGAAGACCATGTAATTCACGAGTCATTGTCAACTGAAATTTGCACATCCCTTATCTTAAGTTATAGATTGGGGATCTAGCATTTATTAAATTAACAAATGATTATCCAATTTGATGTTACTCCACTAAAAGCCTGAAGTTGAACTCTAAGATTAATAATACTAGTAATATGAATATGTATTCCTCCTTTCTAAAATATCCATAATTGATTGATAAGTTTTAGTCACTTAATCAATTATTTATTCTTGACTTTAATAGTCTCTCTAATGGATTATATGCACTCACTAGTTTTTTTAATATCTAAGTATGACACATATCAAGATGATATTCTATACAAATTCCATATTGTTTATTGAAAAACCGATAATCAAATAATTTCTTTCTCTCTCTCTCTCTCTCTTCTCTCTCAAAATACATAATTAATTATTAGTCATCAAAGAATGAGACCTCATTTGTTGGTAAATCAAAGAATGATTATCATTCAATTACTTATTTATAATAAGCTCAGGATTAAAATTAATAACATAACTATTATGAACTGGAGATTTGATACCTTATGAAAAAATGCAATGTTAATCAGATCTCTCGTTGATTTTTTTAATGTGAAAGAAAATTTAAACTAATATTTTACAATGATTCTGACAAAATTTTATAAAATATCGTAGCTTAAATAAAACATCCAACTTTATTTAATAGTTGTATACCTGTTCATCAATTATGATAACCGGTGATCATATCCTCCATGAACGTATCCAAATTATCATATACTCCACAATTGATCTAAGCCTTTGTGTTTGTGAATCGTGTGCTCAAGAATAATGAATATTACATCATTTATAATATTTAGAAAAATACTACATTGTCATAATGTATTGCTCAAAGAGTACAAAATAACAAAACAAACTCTCAATTGTAAACTCTCGAACACCCATTTAGGTAAACTCTTGGTGAAATGGTCAACAATGTTATCTTCTGATGCTATCTTTGTTACCATTGTGCTTCCTCTTTCAATAATGTATCGGGTCAAGTGATACTTATAACACCTCACATTTCTAAAACACATTAATATGTTAAATATGGATTAAAGGGAAAGATTAGTGAAAATCCTGAAAATTAGGCCAAAATACAAAGGAAGGGTAAAACGGTTATTAGTCAAACACGTAACCCTAGGAAGGTAAAATTGATTAGGAAGTCTCAAATGATAAAAATAATCCTGGAAATGGATTCAGAACGAAAAATTGAGTGGTTAGGCAAGTTTCAGAAAATTCAGTGAATACTGTTTTTACCGGGTAAAAATATCGTGGTACAATTGCACCGTAAAGCGTGCCGATTGATTTTTGAGCTCTAGGTTTGGATATAAGTTATAAATGATATATAGGACCAGGAAATATGGTTTCTGATGAAAATTGACGGAAATTAGTGAGTTTGGGGAAGCGTGCCTACGGCGCGCGTAATAACTTAAAATGACAATTTCTCCGAACGACCAGAAAACTCTGGATTCATCTGATCAAGGGTAATTAAGTCACTTAATGTTAAAAATTAGAGTTTCTAAATAGGTTATGAAATTATGGACGTTTAGTGGAATCGGAGGGAGTTTCGAATGAATTTGAATCGCACGAGGTGGCGGTGGGGCCCACCTCACTTAAGTCACTTAAGCCACTTAAGCCACGTGGCTTGTTACTATTCATCATCACCAACACACCCCCCTTCTCTCTAAAACCCGCGACCTCTCTCCCTACACCCATTTCCTTTCAAATTTTCTTTCTTCTATTACTCACTCAAAACACAACCAAATCAAGTAAAGTTTGTCTAGAAACTTGTTGGAAATCACCTCCCAAACACAACCATGGTAGTATTGAGCCATGAAACTTCCTAGATTTTGAGAAAAACCCTCCCCAAAACCACGGCCCTTTTGTGTAGATTTGCACTCATGGAGCTGTTTGGTCCTCCAATGCTTGGGTATGTCTTGGAGGAGTCTTAGGCCTTGATTGTGGGTAAGTTTCCACAATTTGTAGTGGTTGATTTGTTGGATTGAAATTCACGAGCCCTAGACTTTAATTGTGTGATTGATGTTGTTAGAGAGCTCAAATTAAAATTGTGAATTAGATAAAAGTGACTTAGAATAATGTGTTGGAGTGATAAATGCAATAAAGATTATTAGTGATAATTGAGTTATAACTTAGTGAAATTTGAGCATGATTCCATGACTTTGTGAATTTGATGTGTTGTAGTATTGTGAAATTGAATTGTGGAATATGTGTATGAGTTAATAATAGGATTGTAGGATGTGTCGAGTAGTTGAATTAAATGGAATAACCCTTGGTGGGTGGCTAGTGAGATTTCGGCCATGAGAGGAAAATTGTGGATTTGATGTTGTGAAATTGTACGATTGATATGTTGTGTTGTTAAATGGTAATCAGAATGATTGTGTGATGATTTCATGTTTTGAAAATCAAAAGAAAAATGGTTGGATTGAGTGAAATTGTAATTGGACCTAGAAGGGAATAAATAGGGAAAATGGTGTTTTGGTGGTGTAAAATGAAAAGTGGCACCTAAAATGAAATTATGGTAGCCTTAGGATGATAAAGAAAAATGAAAAGAAAATAAAGAAAAATAAATTGTGATTTAACACTATTATGGCCGAACCTCACTTGGTGGGGGGAGGAAATTTGACGTTTTGTGAATTTGGTGAATTCACCGTATATTGATGATCCGTGTATGATCAATGTAGGTTGCCTGCCACGAATTTGAACCCTGAACCGTGTGCTCGGTGGGTTGCCCTTGGTCCCGGACCAAAGGGATTGTGGTAAGTACTCTTGAACCATGCTTGTAGGCTTGATATCTTGCATGTGTTAAGTGAATGGAAAATTAATTGGGAATGTCCTATGTGTAGGCATTTTTGTTTGTGTACCTAGCTTGGGAAATATATTGCGTTGGAGCTATGGGAGTGGATCATACAGGTAATCTCTTGGTACTGAGGTTTGATCCCCTTGTGTGTTCCACCATACTCGTTGAGGGTAGTGGTAGGAAATATAAGTGAATAATATAGGATAACATGTTCATGCATATTGTATGTGTTGTGGTACATTGGATGTGCCGTGTCTCTGGCAAGTAGACGTTTTTCTTCGGGCGTTACGGACTTCCACTGGATAGGTCTCTGCAAGGGAGTTGTAGTTAATCTGGGGTCGTGGTGTGTTCCAGATAGGAGGACACTAAGAAGTCTCGGGTGGATATGGAAGGAGGGTTCCTTGGCTGATGTTCTGGGAACACACCTTGGTTTGAAACCCGTAGGCTATATGTCGAGGCTAATAGGCTGGACGTTGCATGGTTTTGGCATTGACCATTCCAGCTTCGTCGTATTTTGTTTCCATATGCTCCCCTATTTCACTAAATCCCTTGCTTTATCCTGTTTTCAAAAGTTGTTGTATTGTTTATATGCATCAAAGTGAGCCATGAGGTGGAGTATTCTCCAGAACCTCTAGATTACTGAGATATATCTGTATATATCACCCCGCTTTGCGGCTTTATTTCAGGTAGTGCCAGTGGAGCAGGAGCGACGGGCAAGAGGCCCGTAGGTTGATTATGGGGACCTTTGGTATTTTGCATTTTGGTGGCCATTGGGCCTAGACTAGACTTAGTTCATGTACAATGCATATGATTAGGATTATTGTTGTCATTTTTGTTCATGATGTATTTTGTCAAAGTTTAGTCTTTTATTGTCATGAGTTATTTTGGAGCATTTATTATGTTTATTCGAAGGACAATTGTAATAGTTGTAAAATTGTAATATGAAGACTTGATGTAACATTGAAGCATATAATATGATGAAAGGGAAATAGGCCTATTCTAGGATGTGAATGATGAGTTATGATTCAAAGAATGCATGCAATTGGACCTTTGTGATTGAAATTAGTTAACTTGAAAAAGTAAGCATTGATTATGTATTTGAGAAAATTGGATATAAATTGTGAAGGGTTGTAAGAGCACAAAGGCATTTTTGTTCCTTGTGTGTCACCCATGATTATTAGGTACAAATTGAGGTTAGATAACACATTTGCAAATTTGAGGATTATTGGAAAAACAAAGGAAACTCTTGCGAATTTCTAGAAATTGGCAGAATTTAGGTGAACTTTGGGAGGGTATATCTCCCTCCACAGAAGTCCGATAGGGACATGCCATACGCCGTTTTAAAGCTTGATATTTCCTCTAAATTGTGGTAACATTTGGGAATTTTCTGGTTTTCACGCAGACCTGTAGAAGCCATTGAAGATGGATTGTCCAGAACGCACCTGTACAGGGGCTATTTCTGGCGGTTTTTGGGAATTTTATTCCTGCTTCGTTTCTTGGTCAAATTAAGAGTATGATATATCAAATTGAAGCTGTAGGTGTCTAGTTTACTGTATAAAAATTTGAGAGGAATTGGTTGAGTGGATTTTCCAGAATCAGTGAAAGAGTAAGGGCTGTTTGGAGCCGGTTTGAGGTTGGCTGGCAGATTTGCTTGTCCAACTTCAAACGGCGATATCCGGAGCAAACGAAAACTTTATGACTCGTGTGATAGCTTCTTAGAAATTTAATTAAGTCTATAATAACATACTAAAAGATTAGGGGCTTCTAGAATGCGGTTTGTCCGCAAAAATTCAAAGATCGAACCATGTTCAGATAGGTACTAAAACGTAAAAGTGAGATTTAGGCTAAGTGGGTTTATGGGAACCCATTAATGACTTGAGGGACGTAATATATGATATGTAAATAGTTTAAATAATGATTCCGCGAAGATTTTACAGTTTCGGTCACAACTTTTATTATTACGCTTTATTATTGTTTTAAATGTTCGTGTAATAAACGAAAAAAGTTTACTCGCATTTTTAACAATACCGGTGTACAAAGGACTGTTACAATACGTTATTTATATATATTTTGCTTATTGTGACTCCCAAGTTCTTTAGAATGTGCTACAGCCGCATTGTTGTCACAATAAAGAGTAATGAGTTGACCAATACCTGGTATTTCCTGAAGATCCATAAGAAACTTCTTCAGCCATGCAACTTCCTTTGGAGCTTTAGATGCAGCTACATACTCAATCTCTGTGGTAGAGTCAGCCACACATGACTGTTTGACATTTCTTGAGATCAAAACAATATAGTGTCCAATGTCCCATATATCATACAGTAAACTAATTACATGAATAAATATAAAAAGAACTAGATTCGCACCGAAACTCACAACTAGGCTATGATACCAATTGCAGTATTAATTGGACTGGAGAAAGCGAAAAAGATCATTATGGTTTAGAATACTAACGAATCATCATGGTTCTTTAACACGCAAAATATACCTCTTGCAGCGTAGGCGCACGAAATACCCCATGTTAGATGTTGTGATTCCTTGCCTTAACATCTCATTATAGAGAATGACCACCACAAAATCTTCTTATAGAAGGCAACTACTGGATTGAAGAATCTTCCAAGCTATTCTCGAGCAAAGGGAAAGGAAGGAGTGTGTGGACACTCTAGGATTTCATTTTTTGATCTGACTTTAACCGCTCAAGACCATAAGAGTTTGTATATAGATAAATAAAAAAAACTTAACCTTGAATTTTTTGGGCTCTTCTCGTACACTGAAGTCCATATGATAAAAGAATATAATCAAAGTTTATATATTGTTGTTACTTTTTTAAAAAAATATTGTCTAACTTTATCGTAGTTACATCATATAACATTTTCTTAAAGGTATTTTATACTAGGACAGGATCCGTTTACAAACTTTTTGGAATTTTTTTACAAATTACACTATATTCTTCCGGGAGAACATAATGTAGTTTGCAAAAGTTTGTATTCTCCCGGGAGAATATAGTGTAGTTTGTAAACAAAAAAGTTTGTAAATATAATCTGCCCCTTTATACTAACCAAATTTTGTGTTTACAATGCTATCTCATATTTATAAAAATGTAAACATATCTTATATTAACATTATTAATACAAAAAACTGCTATTAATGATATATATATATATATATATATATATATATATATATATATATTAAATAAAATTATAATATTATTTTAATTTTTTTTAAGAGAGGGCCCATCGGAGAGGTGATCCCACAATGAGGAAAAAAATGCAAATATTTGAAGGTTTGAAAGTGCATTTTTTTCCGACTCTATCAACAAAAATATTTAATAGAAATTTATTTAAATATTTTATCATTAAAACTTGTAATTAAAGATAAAAAAATCATTACAAACATTTATTAGAATATTATTTTTAAGAAAATTTCATGATGCATATTTTTATAAGGAATACATACATATATTTTTTTTCAATTTATTTAAAATGAGTACGCTTTGAATGTTAATTAAACAAATAAAAAGCTAAAAGACATGAGAACCAACAAAGATATAAATAAAAAAATTAATTGTTAAAATTAAAAAAAAGATTATATAATTAAAAATAAAAAATTAATTTTTTTTATAAAATTTCTGTTAATAATAGGTGAAGAAGTTATATATTTAAATAGAGAAAAAATGTTTCTCCAGAAAATAAAGTTATATCCTGAAATTAAAATAATATAATTTAATGGTTGTTGGAGATAAATTTATCAATTGTCCATAAACAATAAACTCTTTACATAAATACAAATACTTTCGATGGAGTATATAAAAAGGCAAAAGATCCGATTACAAATATTTTTTACAAATTTTTGTAAATTATACTATGTACTTTCAGAAGTACATATGTAACTTAATAAACTTCCAGGAATATAGTATAGTTTATAAATAAAAAATTTATAAATATAACCCTTTTCATATAAAAATACACTTGGATGATCTACATGAGAATAACGTGGGATGCATCGCTAACATTCACAAGCATAATGACCAAGTCATCCATGCTTTAATCATTACAAAAGTTTTGAATGTGTTTCTCCAAGAGAAAAACTTAATCATCTACCGAAATTAAAACGTGGTTGTTATAAATTTATCTATTATCGAGAAACAATTAAACCTTTCACATAAATATAAAGAGTGAAGATATTTTACCTACAAAAAATTCTTACTACTAACATACTATCCATCACACCACCATTAGATGAGAGAGAGGAGAGAATGTTAAAAAGTTTTTGAAGAAAGATAAAAAGTTAATCTAATGGTGATTATATATGTAATAAGTTGGTAATAAAAATTTTTGGTAGTAAGAATATCCCCTCAAATATAAATACTTACAATAGACTATAAAAACACACTTGGATGAAATAATACATGGGTTAATGCGAGACACATCACCAACTTTCACGAGCATAGTGATCAAACCATCCCCATGAACCTGAAGAGGGGATGGATCATAATATTTTCAGTATTCTCGTACTAATAATTACTTGGTACATCACATGTTAAAATTAATAAAAAGTAATCCACCTAATATCGTTTATATAGCTGTGGCTATTACGGGAGGACTGGAAATATGCTCGAGAATCGAGATGCATCTGTGAGCTACGATGCTTCCACTACCGGAGTTTTGAATTTTGATTAATATTGAGACATAGACAGAGCCGGGGATTCAATCTAGCTGAATAAAACAACGAATCAAATTTCTGTTTGTTGGAATACGCAGTTCAGAAAGCTCTACTACCTGGTTGTTTAATTACAAAACTTATATCATTTTATGGTGAGATCCACATTTTTATTTTTTTGTCCACTCTCCTCTTTTATCTATCTGTTTCTCTTACTTAAAATAACTTAATAACTTTACATCCTTAAAATGACTTCTTAAACACACTTTCGATTGGTAATTTTTGTTATGACATAGTATTTTGTAATTGATTTATGTTTCACAATTATTAATTGTATGGCGATAACCGTAATCTATTTAATTGCATGAACATGATAATCACCTTGTTAATGACTGTTGAGTCATTTTCTTCATATTTATTTGCTACTATAAGAGCTCGCCCGCGTGTGCATCAATGGAACATGAATATTCTATTTTTCTTTTAAGCGCGTGGAAAGAGCATATACATTTTATTTAATCATTTCCCAATCTCACATGCTAGAAGATTTTAAGTTTTCGTTCGTTATTTCTGATCACATGTCCCATCTTAAATAGTAGATCAACATGATTAATTAATGGGCCAAGTCGAGTCATCTAAGCAAAAAAAATACAAATTCTTATCCTTTTATAATTGAATGAATGGCCCAAAAAATTACAACATTTGCAGACAACTGTACAATGATCTTTACTCATGACAGTTGATTAATTCTTATCCGAATCTTAATCATTTGGTAAAAAATTGTGACCACTACTAAATTAGCAGAGGGATTGGTCCTGTAAAAATTGACCAACCCGAACCCGTATTTGAATCCCGGACTCTCATAGTTTCGGATATAATAAAATTATCCATAACCCTGAGATATGCTTGTGTACTATTCCTTAGAAATTCCACAAGAACGAGTCCTGAATTATCAACCCATCCATGTTCTCTTCTCCATAATCAAAACTTGGCATCTCGGGCACATAGAAATCGCCGCCAAAATCATCAAAACCCGGAAACACAGAGTAGTCGGGTTCAAAATTATCCGACCCGAATGTAGAAAACAAATCCGGAAACGACCCGTTTAGAGTGATGTCACTTTCCGTCTGTACAGTCACCTCGGAGAGAGGAGGAGACGGCGACTCCATAGGCAACAACACCGACGAATTAGAAGAATCAGATTCCACCGGAGTGGTAACGGGTTGACCCGAATACTCCTTCGGGAGATCCGA
This sequence comes from Gastrolobium villosum, assembly GCA_032173675.1. Classification (NCBI taxonomy): domain Eukaryota; kingdom Viridiplantae; phylum Streptophyta; class Magnoliopsida; order Fabales; family Fabaceae; genus Gastrolobium; species Gastrolobium villosum. The sequence continues at coordinate 195,561 of JAVKPL010004280.1, forward strand.
ATTAGCGAAACGGGCGGCAGCGGCCTGAATTTGAGAGGGTGTCATGGACCTTCCGCCGGCGATCTCAGGTGGGTCACCGGGGAAATTAAACTTAGCACCGCTGCCACGTAAGCAAAACGTGGCAGCGTCGAAGGCACGCGCCGCCTTCTCTGCGGTGTCATAGGAACCCAACCAAATCCTCTGGCGGCTGTTGGGTAGTCTGATTTCGGATACCCATTTGCCCCAATTCCTCTTCCTTACTCCTTTGTACTTAGAATCGCTTCTCTCTGACGCTGTTTTTTCCACGCTCGGCTTCACCATTCTCTTTTATTTTTTTTGTTTCCCCCACACACACACACACTTACACTCACTTTGAATGTACGAGAATGTTTTACAGTTTGTGTTCTTTTTTCTTTCTTTCTTTGTCGTTAGAATCGAAAGCTTTTTCAGTTTCAAGCTGTCTTGTCTGCGTTTGCATGTTAAATAATTTGCGGCTCTCTCTATGTATATATATAAGCTGCCGTGTGAGGTGATGCGAGTGAAGAAGTTTGACTCATTTAACGGTCAACGCTTCCAAGACGTGTATATGGGAAAAGTGTATTTTGATTTGTACACGTGGATGATGACGAGAGCAGTGATGGTGTTTTTTACGCGGTGTAGTGACAAGAGTAAACGACATAGTTGGACCACGTTCGTCGTTTAATCCACGTGATGGCGTGTACATTCCCCGCATGATGAAAAAAGGAAATTTTCTACTACCAACTCACTATTTATCTAATTATTATTGGATCAATATTTTCTCTTTTTTCAAATTTTTTTTAGTATTCTCTTTTTTTAATTCAACGGTGATTAGATAGGTAATAAGTTAATAATAAAAAATTTTAGTAGTGAGAATATCATTCCTCTTAAAAAAAATGGATAAGTTTCAAAATCAGGTAAGATGCCACAACACTCACTTGTCGCTTATGGATAAGTTTACCGTGGAATGTTGTACTTTGAAATTTGAAGTGAAAAATGGGATGGAAATAAAAGTATATTTACAAGGGAAACTTCCATTTGTTTTTTTTTTTTTTTCTTCCCTTTTTTTGATTAATATTGGAAGACAAACTTGATCATTGTGAGAATGGAAGTAAAATAACTATACTCTCTTAACAAATAGCATACTTAATTATCTTCTTAATTATTTAAGTAAAGAGTATTGAATTCTTAATATATCAAAAAATGTCATTGCTTACACTTTTTAGAGTTTCTTGATAATTGCTTCTATATATAGAGCAAAGTTTCCGTGGTCCCCGCCCAGAAATTATTTGGTGGGACTGTGGTGAGAGAAAGGAAGAAAGGATTGAAGAAAAAGGAGAGAGAAAAAAGATAAAAAAAATAAATTAATCCAAATATCAATGTTTTAGTAGAAGAACTATGGTGGTCCTGAAGCATATTAAAAATTTCTTTATCTATAACGAGTCAAATTTCACTTCCCTTTAATATTTGCGTCAAACTATCTTATATTTCCAAGAGTAAAACAAAAGTTTCACTCTCCTTGCATCTAAGTTTTTTTTTAGGTGGATTTCCCTCTAAGCTTTTGTGACTAAAAAAATCATATCAAAATTCTCACTTGTTTAGAGTAGCTTAATTTAAACAAAAAAATAGATACCAAACTTACGAAAGCTTGATGTTTCTTTTCTATTTTGTCGTGAATTGAAATTTATTGATTACTGAAAACCTAAAAATTCCTCCTTTTTTATGTGAGTAACGTATTGGGTTGGTTCTTAAATGATTTAATGATTTTCCTTTTTCATTTTGTTCCTCTCATATGCATTTAATCTTAATTGATTGCTCATAGTCAATTTTTTCATATATGTTGGTTCCTTAAATTTATTTTTCTTTTATTTTGGAATCCCATGAACATAAACTGGTCACTAATTCAACTACCAAGCGAGCAAAAAAAGCTCCCAAATGAATGTAAATATAGAAGTGAGTAGAACAAAATGAAAAAAAGTACACATGTTAGTGACCAAAATAAAAATAAAAGCTCCCAATTTTTTTTCTCCAAAAAAAAAAATTGAAAAAATAAACTCAATGGACAAAAGTGAAAGCTAGTATATTAACGGTTTTTTAATGACTTGAAATGAAGTTTTTAAATAGATTTGTAGATCAATATAAGCATCTTTTAACTTGCTCTGTACAAATAGATTTGGTCCATGTGAATTGATATAGAAATGTTAGGATACAAACAAAACACACTGCAGATGAGAAAAATTTCAGTAATCTTGAGAGTTTTTGAATTAGAACATTTGTAATCGAAAAATACACCCTTAAAATAGGTAATTATATGAAAATAAATAATATAAAGTATGTAAATACAGATAACAAATAAGCTGAAGCAATTATAACTGAACTTTACTAATTCCCAAGCTAAGGAGCACATTGATTGTGAGAGACTGATGTGACCGAGCTCTAAACCATAATAGCGGGAAAATTTAATATGTTCCAGGATCACTCAATTTTTTGGTGTTTCCTCTCACAACATTAATTTTTTCTTTCCTTTTTTATTCCTATTAATTTCTCACTTTTCCCACTTTACCCTCCTATTTACACAAAGGGACCACCTAAAAATGGTGGTGCTCACTTTAAATAACCTCCATGATAGGGTGTCTCATACTATATATATTCCATTTATCCCGTTACTAATTGGGTCAGTGTCACATAAAAATATCAATTAAATTTACACACACATATTATGCAAAGCCTTTAGATATATTTTACAGTGTTCTACATAACAAATTCAAAGTAATAGCATTTGAATTACAGAGCAAATGAGTTAATTGCATGATGCAATTTAAGCTCTTCAAGTAGAGGCACTGAATCAGGCTTTGCTGCAACACAGGGTTCATTATTCCCGTCAGAGTGTCATCGTCCAACATTCATTTTCATTTTTTATTTTTTACATTTATTTTCATTTTCATTTTTTATTTATTTATTCATTTTCATTTATTTATTTATTGTTTTTTCCCCAAACTATCAACTCAAATTAAGGGTAAGACCACAAATAACAATTTAATAACTTACCAAAATTTCCACTTAAAGATTCAACAGGAACATAAATGAAGTTTTTTCAACAAAATGAGCACATCAAGAATATTATCGAAGATAATGTCCTTTTATTTGGATTTAGATTAAATTAATCCACACTCCAAGAAAACTTCCTTATTGACTCTATTGCATGTGCTTTATCAGTTCAATATCAACCAATTAATTTTTAATAAGTAGAATGTATTAGACAGGCACCTAAGAGATAGAATATAATAAAATAATCCATTATGAGTATTAAATACAAAATTCCACCTATGTTGATATTGTTGTTACTTAATCTCACTAATTTATATTGTTTATTGATGCTTAAATGCTACACAATGAATTGGGAGAATGTCGTTTCTCTATTCAAGAGTCAATTCAATTCCTACATAAATCTATGAAACTTTCAAGCTTTTATTATTGATCTAAGTCTTTATTTACATGTGATCAATTACATATTACTCATCGATCTGTAGCAACTAAAGAAGAAATTCAAATTAGAAAAATTAGCCTAACGTCAATAGATAAAAATTCATCGAAGGCTTGAATTATTTTGTACAAGTTAGCTACTTTCCTCTCTTAAATTTTCCAAACTATATTTTACTTCTTTAGGTCCAGATATTATTATTATTATTATTATTATTATTATTATTTAAGGTTTAGAATTGACCTCTCCCTATGTCTATTTAGAAAATAAGCATAAACATAGCGATATAGTAATAAGATAAAGAGGACAAACATAAAAATGAGTAGGAACAGACAATAGATAAGGGGGGAAAAACACCAACATAAAAGCTAAACTGGCAGAAAAAATTAAATATATTTTTTTTAATAAGAAAATTATAGAAATGTATTCATTTTGAATGTATTTATAAATGTATAGTACTCAAACATGCCTCATGGGGGCGCAACTTGATGAAGAGAGACACACCCAATAAGAGCGTGTTTTACGAAAGAGACATGCCCCCCTTGGGTCTTGTTTCACCAGATGTTGACATGTGGCACAAAAAGTCAACAGTTTACCCATAAAACATTGAAAATCCATAACTTTTGACTCTGGTGTCCGAATTAGGTAAAAAAAATTGATTCCACTCAACTTTTCGAGATCTACGCAATGATACATCATTTGACATATTTTGTCTTTCACAATAAAAGCCCGGATTTACAACAATAATACTATAAGAACGTTTAAACTCGGATTAAAAAAAAGAAAATCACTGTCATGATTAGAAACATTCATAGTAAAGATTCTTTTGATTATAGTACCATTGTTGCAAATTGAAATTCTTAGTTGCTTTTATTTTTTCTCTTCACAATTTTAATTTTTCTCTATCACGTCACAAGAAGAAAATTAGATAAAAAAGGGAAAAAAGAAAGGGAAAAAAAACATGGTTGTGTTCCTTTTCTTCTTATTAATTCCTTTTATTTGAGGAATTAATAAGATAATTTTTGATGCTGCCAATAGCTAAAATATTGCTTATTGTAAAATTGAGGGTTCTACTTAAGTTGACTAAATGTATTATAGAAAAACGGATGGCTACATAATTGCATAAGCATGGAATATCGCTCGAGTAGTTTTCTATTAATTAATGGCTACATATTGACAGAGAAAAAAAGAGATGAATTTAGAAGCATTAGAAATAGATTAATTAATTAACATGTGTGTGTGTAATATACTATAAAATTTAAAAAATATGCAAAATGGAGCACAAGAAAGCATTTTTTGGAAAATATTTTTGACAAACTTACCAACACATTCATTACGAAAAGTTATGCGGAATTTGAAGTTTTGTCTCTTATAAATATATTTTCAATTTGCAACAATGGTACCATAATCATAAGGATTTTTACTAAGAATGTTTCTAATCATGACAATGGTTTTCTCTTTATTAATATGGGTTTAAACGTTCTTATAGTATCATTGTTGTAAATTCCAACTAATTTTTGTGAGAATATTATAACTTTAGATTCATATTTTTTTTAAACTAGATCAAAAATATTACAAACGAGGTTTCATTCACGTGTCCCGTGTCGGTATCGGTGCTACATAGGTTCTTATAGTATCATTGTTGTAAATTCCAACTTTTTTGTGAGAGACAAAATATTACAAAAAATTGTGTGGAATCAATTTTTTCTTACATAATTCGGACACCCGAGTCAAAAGTTATGGACTTCCAAAATTTTACGGATAAATTGTTGACTTTGTGCCACGTTTCAGCATCTGGTGAAACACGCTCTCGTGGGGTGTCTCTCTTCGTCAAGTCACACCCCCATGGGGTGTGTTTGAGTACTACTATACATATGTTTTTCTCAATATGTGTCTCTTTCATGTTTAACTGGCATGAGATTTGGATCCCATTAGAATGCTTATTGCACTGTTCTCTTTAAGGATTCAAGCAATGAATGCACTCCTCATAAGGAACCAAACATTATGTTGGAAGTTCTTTGATTAGTTTGTATAGATTCCATTCTTCGGTTATGTATGAAAAGATAGAAATAAAATGACTATAATTTACTTTGAGATACATCATCCAAACAAGATCAACAACATCAAATCCTTAGAATTCCCAAAATGGCCGAATTGTTACCTGTGCAATCCCAAGGGATTTTCATTCAATTTTAACCACTCTAGACCTCATACAGTTTCATTATATCAACATACAACATACAACAACTCACTAATCCAATCCCAACACATTTTCAAATTTCAAAGTCATGACACCTCAAATTTTTTTAAGTTACAAAATCATATTTTTCACCAATTATTTTCATGGCATTTCTAGCTCTAACACATCATTCTAAGACATTATCATCTAATACACATTTTCCATTTAAGCTCTCTAACATCACACATCAACAATTCAAGGTCTAGGGTTCATAAATGTGATCTATAAATAAACCATGGAAATGATGTGGAAACATACTCACAATCAAGGCTTGATACTCCTCCAAGACTTATCCAAGCAATGGAAGGCCAAATGACTCCATGAACATCACTTTTCCTCAACAATTTCGTAACTGATTTTGGCTTGGATCTCTCCAATGAGACGGTTTCAAGGCCTAAGAGTACTACCAATGGCTTTAGAATGTGTTTTCCATCAAGCTTCAAGACAAAAATCGATGGATTTGGTGGAGAAATGATCAAGTTATGGTGAATTGAAAATTTAGGATGAAGATGGTGGTGGAGGGGTTGTATGGTGCGACCTTGCAAGGGAGGAGGGAGAGAGAAAATGATGAATAGTGAGGGGAGGTGATGTGTCTTAAGTGGATTTGAGTGAGGTGGGTCCCACCGCCACCTCACGCGATTTTAAACTCATTTGGATTTCCCTCCGATTCCACTAAAAGTCCAAAAATTCACAACCTATTTGGAAACTTTAATTTTTAACATTAACCATTGTCCTTTAATTATACTTGATTAGATGAATTCGGAGTTTTCCATTCATTCCGAGAAAACACTGTTTTAAGCTGCGTCGTTGGCACGCTTCCCCAAAATAACTTATCTCCATCAAAATTTATCAAAATCATATTTCCAAGTTCTATGGACCATTTGTAACTCATATTTGAAACCTACAGGTCAAAACTCAATCAGCACGATTTACGGTGCAATCGTACCGCGATATTTTTACCCGATAAAACACTATTCACTGATTTTTCTGAAACTTGCCTATCCACTCAATTTTTCGTTCTTAATCCATTTCCAGGGTTCTTTTTATCATCTGAGATCTTCTACTCATTTTTTATCTTCCTAGGGTGGCGTGTTGCTAATTACCGTTTTGCCCTTTCTTTGTATTTTGGCCTTATACTCAGGATTTTCACTAATCATTCTTTTTTATTCTTATTTATTATTTTAATATTTAATCTTAGAAATACGAGGTGTTATAGCCTGTAACATAACACCACCAAATAAGGGCTAATTATTTTCACATTTAAAAAAAAAAAAAGAATATTCATCACGCGTATCTGAACATGCCTTTCTGTAATTTTATTTAGTGGATTATCACATCTTTTTAAATATCGAACCTAATATACAAGTAACCATAAAAAGAGAGCGGAGGAGGACAAACTTTGTGCACTACCTAACATGTTTTGTCACTCATCATTTGTTCAAGCCCATCGAATTTTTTTTAATCAGATTCATACCATATAATCACTCCTTACTCATTTAAAAAACATAAAAAAAACTTGAACTCTTACTTTCCTTAAACCCATAAAATCGTTAAATTTATCTACCTAAAATCCTCAATCTTTTTGGCTTCCCGCATGATTCCAATTACGGTTTCTTGAGGGGGAGAAAATTGCTCTATTCACCTTCAAATCTAACTGAAGTCTAACTAGAACCATAAAACCTACTAATAAGTCATTGTAGGATGATTTGCAATTCCATCTTATGTCAGTTATAAGCAGGACAAGGTATATTGAACTAAAGGGACATAGTCATGACATAACAAAAATGTTGTCATAAGCAATAGTGAATTAACAACAAAGAAAAAGTATTTGCATCAAAATACTACTGGCATCTAAAATTTGACAGGGTTTACACACCAATAAGGAAAAGGTATCTATACTACTACTACTACATAAGCACAGTTGGCCGAAGTTGGATTTTGTCTATGGGGTAGGGGATATGTAACAGGTAGTGCATCTGATGCAATAGCAACAACATATCCTTGTTTCAATTGTTGAGCAGCTTCTTCAAAGGCAGCAGCATTTTGAATTGAGTTCCTAATGATGCTGACAACAATATCAAGATTGTGTTCAATATAGGGGTGTTTGGAAATAAGCAATTGATCTAACTGTCTTGTAGTGAGAGGCATCTTCTTAGCAATTTCAAGAACAGATTTATTTGGCAATATATAACCAGTACTCTCATCCTCTGCACGTGCCAGCATGTCTCGAAGTCCATATAGTCCTGAAACAATGGCAAGCTGCTGAGCATTGAAACCAGCCTCTTGCAATCCATATATACCAAGGTATGAGTTTTTTGTCATAAGTTTTTTCTCATATAGCTTCATGCAAACATTGTAGCTGCATTTGTAAACCTCCTCCAGAGGAGTATCAGAACTTTCAGAATCCTTAGGCAAGGAAGACAACCCAATCCTCATCAAATCATATATATACAGCAAATAATGAGTATCTTCTCTGGCATATTTTAGCATCTCATAAGGAAAAGGGCGTAGTCTCCAATCAGCAGTATTATATTCTTTGTTTGCAGTGACACCACAATAATGATGCAGAAGATACTCCAAAGTGTTCCTGTCCAATTTTAGCATCCTTGATGCCTGGTGAGTGTCAAACAAATTACACACGTATATGCCAAAGTCTCGTTGAAGCCACATAATATCTTGATCAGCACCATGCATGACCTTCCTCTTGGAAGGGTCCTTGAACACTTCCCTTAGATAAGACCCAATATGATTGCAAAGCTTCAGAGTGTCAACAACAAAATCTTCAGTCCTTGTTGAGATTTGCATGAGGCAAGTTAAACCTTCGAAAGACCGATACTGATTATGTTCCAAATCAACAACAAATTCATCCACTGAACGCAACTTAACAGCCAACTCCTTCAAATCTTCGACTTTCTCAACAAACTTGAATTGGGTGCTTTCTGTTGAGGGAGGTTTCAATGGCACAACATCCCCAACACCTCTATCAATGAAATCCAAAACATAAAGCTTTTCCAATGGGTGAATAAACCTTTCACCATCAGCACTCTTTTCCAGCCAAACATGCTCAAAAGGCACATTAGCGTTGTTAACACATATGTTGTACTCATCCTGTGGCCTTTTAATCCAAGGTATATGAAACGGAACCTTTTGTTTATGCTTCCCTATCATCTTTGCCATTCTTCCTCCTTTCTTCTTCCTAAAAAAAAAACAGAGTGAAACCTTTCCCCTCTAAATGTGTATGTTTTCTCCAATACAATGTGTCCATGTGTGTGTATATATATAAGTAGCGTGAAATTAAGATATGATAAGATATAAGTTTAACATTAAATGCATGAATATCAGATATTGATAAGACTTCAAAGATAATAAAAGATATAGTGTTTTGTTTGCCTCAATAAAAAATTAAATAAAAGGTAACAAATACTATATATATATTTTCTTGAACCAATATCTGCCTAGGTAAGATACGATTACATATAAGTTTAAAATTAAATGCATCTATTTTTAATATCAGCTAAACTTCATTTGTTACTTACTCATTATTAAATATAAAAATGCATTTATTATCCTTTCTTGCAGTGAAGTGCCTTTTAATATTGAATATCATTATACAGAACACTTTTTAACATATCAATGAAAAAAATTGCTTAAGTATTTATAAACAGAACAGCACATTCTCTATAGGAGATGAAATGACATTTTAACATAATAGAAGTACGTAGATATAGGAAATTAATATGTAAAATTTGAAAGAAATAGATTCTATTAAATTCTTGAAAAATCATTGGTCTCAAACTATCAGTCAATAATAAATCATAATTAACATGTCAGGGTTAATGCTTTATATTCTCGAAAAACCATGTTGTCACTTGTATCACACATGAATTGTTGTTGTGGTTAATAATTAAGTAAAAAAACGACACCTCATACTTATGCCAATATCAGTCATACTTGCTCTACGGTCTCTAAAGACCAAAGGACACAACATTAATTGTTGGAAGTTGAAGAGACTTATTTAAAAGACAAACTAAACAACCATCTTGAATCGTTCTTCGAAAGATATAAAAAATAAACACAATTAAGGAGATTGAAGAGTCATTTTAATTCAATGGAATATCAATAGACATGTCATTGCAGTGGAATTTGAATAGACACATGAAATAAAATGTGTTGTTTCATGTAAAAATTGAAAAATGTGTAACGATTAAGTGCAACTTCAAACAATGTATCTGCTCTAAACGAGTACCAGAATATTATATATACAGTTTCTCCTATTCCTTTTTTCGTAACCTGCACTTCAATTAAACGGGCAACTCCACTATGAAACTTGTGTTCAAAGAGTTCTCTAGTTTCCTAGTCTACCCCTTACACAAATTCCCAAACTGGTATCCTAGTTTCCCAGTACAAAACCCTAACCTTTTAGGATTCCGAAACCCTATCGTACAAGGGTTCTCAACTTACTCTCAATTTCCAAGAAAAAGAGACATGCTGGTATCCCAGTTTCCCAGCATAAGAACTGGTATCCACCCTGTTTGAATGCATTTTTGTTTTTTGTTTTTAAAAACTATTTTGACAATGAAGTTTGAAAATTGATTTTGAGGGTAAAAAAATAATAAAACTTGTTTGAATATGGTTAGTTTTAAAGTTATAAAGAAGATGTAGTTATTTACAAAAATGCCATTAATGAATCCTCATATTTATAAGATTGCCACCACAAAATAATTTAAAATAAAAAACCTATTTAATTACGAAAATGCCATTAACGAATTCCCTTGTTTACAGGAATGCCACCGCACAAAACAAGAAATGAGAAAGCAAATTTGGAAAACATGTTGGAGTTTTTTGCTTTTTCGGTTTCTAAAACCTAAAAACATACACTGTTTTTAAAACAAGATGATTGAAAACAGTCTTTTCAAACAAGTTTTTTTTGTTTTTAAAAGTTAAAAACTGTTCTTGAAAACACAAATCAATTTGAGCCCATGTTTCCCAGTACAGACCTTCAAGAAGGTCAAGAAAGAAAATTATAATTAAACTATTTACCTCAATGCTTCTTTTCCTTAAGCAGATAAGTGATCTGAATTCCTATGGAGAAATATTCACTTTGCCAAAGGATGAATGTATGAATGAATGTTGTTGAGAAAACTCTTCAATTGATGCACAAGAAAGAATCCTAATCTTGAAAATATATTTCTCTTTTTTCTTTCTTGTATATTCTTCTCTCTTCTCTCTCTTGTATTTCCTCCTATCCGAACAATATGCAATGAGCCCTATTTATAATAATAACATCTTAATCTATTATGCAATGCAATCCTAATCAAATCTTTGGCAAAAAAATCTTTTTTTTCTTTCATGAAATCTAAAAAGATAAAATCTTTCCTAATCTTTACTTGATTCCATGCTTTTATATATCTTCATGATATCTTCCATATCTTTTCCAATCTGCATGTAATCTTCAATTATCTTGAATATTGATCCCATGCTTTTTTCCTCTTTTCATGATATCTTCCATATCTTCTCCAATTTTCATGCAATCTTCGATTATCTTGAATAATATTTCAAATCAGAAAAAATATTATTTTGAAACCTCAAACAATTAGCTCATTAGTAATTTCAAGAAAATAAAATATTATTAATTAAATTAACATTAAATTGACTGTAATCATCAAAACATATTTTAAATCAATTAAGCAATTGGGGTATAACAAATATCCAACAATTTCCCCCTTTTGATGATGACAAACAATTTATGCCATGTACCAAGAAAAATTAATTCATCACAGATATAACATGAATGTTCAATGATGATTGCATGAACACTATTTCCCCTCACTTTGTTAAGCTACAACTAAATTATTATTCTCAAAATGTGGCATCCATTTCCCCTCTTTTGGCATCATCGAAAAGATGAAGAGTAAACACTCAAGATAAGGAAGAAAATGTGTCAAGGTAGCATGAATAGGGAGCAATAGCTCAATAGTGAAAAAACAATGAATAATAAGAATATTTAAAATGATGAAAGGCAACAAAGGAAAACATTCCAAAGCATATACAATAACAATTCAGTAATTTGCCTTTGCACTCAACTTTAGAATAACTCTTGTTTCTTATTCTCTAAGCTTTCCATAGGCTTGTACCTCATGACTGCTCTCCACTCTTAGTGTTGGAATGTTTCATAAGCCACCAAATCAATAGGACATTAAAGCTTGTAATGTAATAGGTGGATATGAACAAAAATAAAATAGGGTGGGTGAAAAATAAATAAGGGATAATATAGTTATGCATAGTCCCTAAACCTTATCTTTTGATTTTCTCGATACTATTTCCCATGATGAATATATCTTTTTCTTTTTCTAATTTCCCATTTTCATATGACTAACACTTAAAAAAAAAATTTACTTTGAAACTCAAATGAAACTTGTTCCCCCAGAATTTGATATTCCTTTTTTTTTCTCATTATCACTTTTTCAGTTTTCTTTCTTTTTCTCATTCACATTCTTTTTCTTTTTCTCATCCTCACTTTTTCAGTTTTCTTTCTTTTTCTCATTCACATTCTTTTTCTCATCCCCCTTCTTTTTCTTTTTCCTTTTTCTCATTCCCCCTATGTACTTTTCTTTTGTACTCTAACAATTCATCCACTCAATCTAGAAACTATGCATACCCACACAAAAAAAAGGTTTGTAACAATTAAAACACAAATGGCTGCATATGATATTTAATCAAAAAATAGGCTTAAGGCTCAAATGGGGTAACTTGGGGTAACAATTACTATTAAGGTTGGCTTGAAAAGCTCAAACAACCAAAGAAGGCCTATATCCTTTTCAATTACTCATGAAACATCCCAACTAGCGAGCCTTGAGCTTCATTCATAGAAGTTCTAGATTGCTTCCTCACAAAGAAAATCACACATAGATATATATCCTCACAAACATGGCAAACAACCACAAAGTTAAAGCATACATTTCAGAATGCATATAACAAGAAATCATGTCAAGTGGATGGTGAGGCAAATATAATTGAATATGGTAGTGAATAAGAAAATAGGTCAACAAATATCAAAAGTGCTTTATCTATCATCAAAATTAGCCAATCACTTGGGGGAAGAAAAAATATTCACAATCATTTTTTTTTATATTCATAACCACTTATACATGTATCTAACACCATAGTGGCGGATTTCTATTAAGATAACACTGGGGAGAAGCTTGCTAATGTATGTCCAACTAGAACTGACCGGATTTCAAATGTACATGCAATTATTGGATCTCGAGTAGGAAGTCAAGATTATACCTTAGAGCCGCATAATGGGGAGGAAGCTCTCAAGCAAGTTGAATGTATGATTTAAAAAATCCCTTTCTTGTAAATTGTTCACCAAGTGTGGTGATGATAGACATGTTGTTGCATAAGGTGTAAATGCATGCATATAAAAGAGGTAATATTGGTGATGTACGCAATGTCTGTAAGAGTGAACATGTGTTGAATTGACAGATTTGAGGTTAGTCTGATCAAGTGGTGCATAGGCTTTATAACTGCAAGAGTTAAATTTAGCAAAAAATTAATGAAATGAAAAGCTAGAATTGTGGACCAAACGGATAACCTCTAGATTTAGCTTATGGCTAGAAACCAATACGAGGTGAAAGTATAAAAGAGTATAGTAATTTGATAACATGCATAGCTATGCCTGATTTTATGTTAATGTATTGAGGCAAAGTATAAAAGACTATTGTATGATGATGTGAAACTGATTATTCATATGAACTTATGTTACATAAATTTGCATCTACCATGGATGCGAAGTACTAGTGAAGAAATTCTCTAACCAAGAGAATAAGTCGATATGGGGCTTTCTTAAAAGAATAATTTCTATTTGTAGTGGCTCTTGGAAGCACCTGGAATAATTTTTTTAAAAAGGAATGATTCCTTAAGTGTAACTCATGAAGTGAGAGTGAAGATGGTATGGTTAGTGAAAGGGCTAATGTACCATTGAATGATGAAATCATATCATTAGAGGAAGGACTAGTGTTAAGTGAAACTGCAATGTCAGTGAAAGGACTAATATGTAAAATAAGTGAAATGACGGATAAAATCATCAATGAAAGGACTGGGGTGCAATATCAGTAAAAGGACTAATATGTGAAATCAGTGAAAGGACCAATGTGCGTGCTAGTTGAATGATGTTTCATAGAAAGAGAACATAAGTACAATAACATGATTTAATAATTTGGTGACAATATATGAAATTAACAATCCAAGCCAAATGAACTTAATTGGGTTTCAATTTAGGGAAGGCTACAAATGGCTTCTCAATCATTTCTCTTCATCAAGAAGGTTTGACACTTGTGGTCAAGTGCTATAAATGAGCACGTTCTCCGTGTTCAAGAAGGCTCAATGTCTTTCTTCAAGATTTGAATACAAATACTCATTAAGGAAACAAGTTAGATATATCTGTTAGTATATGGGTGTCCTAGAGACAATCTTTTGATTAAATAAAGGACACTAGATGTAGAACTTTGTTTGTCACAAATAAATGAAAGCACTATTTATTCAGTTTCATATTATGTCTCGATATTACTGTTAATATTATATGAACGAACTGAATAAACCCCTTGGAATAGAACAGATATTTCTTGAGTATCTGTGATGAGATCACGATCATGAGGATTCAAGGATATTGCATGTCTATTCCTAATTATATGTTCCTAGTCTAGAGACACTTAGTTTGGGGATCAGTGATCTCAGGTAAGACTAGTACGACTTATCTACTTGTATATGGATACAAAGTAAAGACCTCATGAGCTGCAGATATGGAGATATCTTAGCTAAAGTCGTGGGTGGACCTATAAGAGTATAGCTCGCACTGAACAGACCCAAAAAGAGACTCTATGAGGAAATCTCACAGATAGTGTCATTAGAGTAATCTCTTTATGTTTGGGTATATCTTTCCTTAGACCAGAAGTATTTACCTAGACTGTGTTCTTGAAGGCATGTTTTGATTGTATGCCTCGTCTGCCTGAAACATGAAGACTCATAGGTATACTGTTGGGCGTGTCCTTAAAGGGCACAGGGCTAGGGTAATAAGCTGAAGGAATTCGTCAAATCTCTGTGAGAGATTAGGTTATCTGTAAACCGGAGAAATCGGGATGAAATTTACAAGGACTCGGGAATCTATGCATAGTAAAAGAGATCATGAGATGATCTGCCTTTAGAGTCAGTAAATTGAAGATTCTCTATTTCGAATAAAGCTTACCCTAAACCGCAGGGGTTGATACATTTCCTTATCCTAGGTTAATGGGAAGATAACCGAGACGAAGGGAAATACATACGGTAACCAAATATGTGCAATAGGATGATCAAGTCATTAATCTGACTAGTTATGGGGCAACAAAGCATTGCTAGTGCTCTGTGTTGTCATTAATTAGGTTGTTGGCTTGTTGGGCCCAAGCCCAGTTATGTCAGAAGCTAAGTTGGACCTAATGGGTCACACACTAACACCTTGTAGTCATGATGGACTAGCTTTAAAGGTATTGGGCCTAATAATGGTTGTTAGCCCAAGAAGCTGTTTGGAAGCCCACCTAAATAGGTGGGTGGTGCATGGAGCTTAGTAATGGGCTTGGATAGTCCAAGTCATTACTAATTAATTTAATTATTTAAATTAATAATCAAATATTTGAATTTCGAATTTTGAATTTGAAATTTGAATTTGGAATTTGAATTTTGAAATTCGAATTTTGAATTTGAAATTTGAAATTTGAAATTTGAAATTTGAAATTTGAAATTTGAAATTGGAATTTGAATTTTGAAATTCGAATTTTGAATTTGAAATTTTAAATTTTGAATTTTGAAATTTGAATTTGAATTTGAATTTGAATTTGAATGTTTGAACATTTGAATTCAAGTGTTTGAATTTGAATCTGAATTGGCTTTGAAAAGTTATTTTATAACAAAAGGATAAGATAGGATCTTATTGGAACATATTCCTTGGATCAAGAAGCATCTTTGGAGCACATTCTTGGGCTGTTTGGGGCGCATATTTGAGTGATAAGAATGTCATCTTATCACTTAAAACAAAGCTCTATTCAGATTTGGTGGTTGAGGGAATCAGTGGGTGAGTTGATTCAAATTTTGAACGCAACTAATCAATATATTTGGACCCCTTTTAGGGCTGGATTATGCGCATGAAAAGTATACTATATGATAGTTTATGAATTTAAGTTTAAATTATTTTGAACTTAATTTCATGAGGATAAGATTGGAGGTTGTTGGCAAAATTGGTTTTGCAACAGCTCCACCTTATCCTCCCCTGTTTCATGCGCAAATTTCAAAAGAGTTTGAAAGTTGGTTTTCATTTTGAATGAATTAATTCTCTCCTCCTCTCATCAAGGTGTGCGCATTTATCACACCAGTTCCTCTCCTTAAGGTTTTAAGAAAACCTAGCCTACTCTCCTTCATCTTATGCACCATTCTGTAGGGTAGTTCACTACACCTTTCCAAACAGAATACCTAGCCTCCACCTTCACCACTTGTGCGCATAGCAAGCCTCATTGTGGTGTTCATCTGGTGGCTTTCAAGAAGGGGTTCTTGCATCATTGACGAACGGTGGTATGGATCACCATTAGAGGGTTTGAACCCTTCAAGCCTGACATCTGATCTCCCTGACTGATCAGGCCAAAAACAAGGCAACATCATGCTGTCTTAAAGCATGAACCTATGTGTGCATGTACGTTTTCGCAGTAAAAATTTTGTTTTTACACCTTACATGCATCGGTCTTCAAAGGCCAGTTTACTTTCAATATCCACAAATGAAAGAGTACAAATCAAACACTGGTGTGAGAATTGGACGAAATGTCAATGAGTTTCAAATTGCATGAATTTGACTTTAAACAGTTGTTGAAGGATTGGAGTTTTCAACGAAAACATGGTCAAAATATTTCTCATACTCCGGTGAATTTTCACATTAAGGATTGCCAAAAAAAAAACTTGAAGTTTGAAAATTACAAGATTTTCTACATGCATTATTTATTACATCATCTTTGCATATCATAAAAAAAATCTCAAAGTTGAAAATTTCAAGATTTTCTGCATGCATATCATATCTTTGCATATCATAATAAAAAAGACGGGTCCAAGCCCGCACCTTTACATTTCTGCTCAATATGGGTTCAAGTCTGTAATTTTAAATTTCTGTCTAGACGGGTTCAAGTCAGCACCTTTAAATTTCTATCAATACGGGTCTATTCCCTTGCACCTTTAAATTTCTCTCAAGACGGGTCCATTCCCATGCATCTTTAAGTTTCTGTCAAGACAGGTTCAAGCCCACTCCTTAAAATTTCTGTCAAGTTGGGTTCAAGTCCGCACCTTTATTTTCAGCTCATTTTAGGTCCATTCCCCCACACCTTTAAATTTCTGTCAAAGTCGGGTTCAAGTCCGTACCTTTAAATTTTCTGTCAAGCTGGGTCCATTCTCCCACACTTTTAAATTTCTGTCAAGCCGGGTCTATTCCAATCTTGACATTTAGGCATGCCAAAATATTTCTCATACTAAGTGAATTTTCACAGTAAGGCTTGCCAAGAAAAAAAAAACTTGATGTTTGAAAATTTCAAGATTTTCTACATACATTGTATATTACATCTTCTTTGCATATCATAAAAAAATAAAAATAAAATCTCAAAGTTGAAAATTTCAAGATTTTTTGCATGCATTGCATATTGCATCGTCTTTGCATATCATAATAGAAAAGACGGATCCAAGCCCACACCTTTACATTTCTGCTCAAGATGGGTTCAAGTCCGCACTTTTAAATTTCTGTCAAGACGGGTGATAAACCCCTGGTTCATCATGTTTTTCAGCACAAATTAGGATTAATTTGTTTGAATAATTGGTTGAATAAGAAGGTTAATGTCTTAATATTTCCTGAATTACAAGTTCTGAGAGCTTTGTGAAAATCTACATTGTCTTGCAGGGAATGGAAGCCCAAAAAGCATCAAAAGAAGGAAGAAGATTCTGGAGGAGAAAATTGCCTAAGTGTTGAGCGCTAAAATGGCCACACTGACCGTTTTAGCGCGCTGCTGCAGTTCGAAGGAGGAAGTAACTGGTGCTGAGCGCTAAAACGTCCACACAGACCGTTTTAGCGCGCTGCTGCAAATCAGAATTGGAAGCCTCTAGAGCTCAGCGCTAAAACGCTTACACTGAGCGTTTTAGCGCTCTAATGTGCAATTCTTCTTTGTTCTGAAACGTAAAACGTTCAAATCAAGCGTTTTAGCGTTGGAGTCAGTTGAAAGCAGTTGGGAGGTTATCAGCCATGGATGCTAAAACGCTCATTCAGACCGTTTTAGCGCCCAAGTCAGTTGAAAGCAGTTGGTCACGCATCAAGCCGGATGCTAAAATGCCCATTTATGACCGTTTTAGCGTCCACATTATTTTTCAGCAGACTTGTAACACTATAAAAGGCAAAAGGCCTGAAAAAAAGGACAGATCTAGATAGTTTTTCTCTCTCCCAATTTTCTACTCTCTTCTCATATATCAGATCTTAGGATCTGAATTCTCCCTTTTTACACAATAATTCTTAGGAGTAGTGTAGCATTGCAATTGAAGATTGAAGATCCACTACCATGACAATGGAGTTTGTTCTTTCTTCTTCCCTTGTATTTACTTTCATTATGTCTAAGTAGAGTCCTTTGTAGTCTGACTCAACGGAACTCAAGTGTGTATTTATGAATAATTAATGTGAAGTTATGTTTTCATATTATGTGACTTGTATGAAGTTGTCTTGATCAATCATTCTTGTTTATGAAATGATGTAGAACAGACATGTTTTCATTGTTTTAAAGTTGACAACTTCATCATTAGTATTATAGTAGTCAAGACATTGATGCTATAATATTAATGTAATCTTAAGACCTTAGTAATTAATGCAAGTATTATGAAAGGAATCACCAAGACATTGGGGTTTCTGATTAATGTACCCATCAAGGTAGTAAGACATTACATCTTGATGATAAGTAAAAGGTTGATTAACATCACATGATAGAGAAGTCATGATGGAAATTGATTCATTCATAAATTCATACTTGAGGGAGATTGATATCTGACTACTGTTTTAAATTATATTCATATCTTTGTGTTTTAAACTTATCTTATTTTATGCAATTACATTTCTAGTGACAAGAAACTCATGCAAATCAAATCTTTTTGGTTGACTCAAATCAATAACAAGTGGATAATCAGT
Organism: Gastrolobium villosum; assembly: GCA_032173675.1. Lineage (NCBI taxonomy): Eukaryota > Viridiplantae > Streptophyta > Magnoliopsida > Fabales > Fabaceae > Gastrolobium > Gastrolobium villosum. Next base: position 214,500 of record JAVKPL010004280.1, read on the forward strand.
GCTTGACACAATTCCTCGTGGGAACGATCTTTACTTATCATTTTTATTACTCGTATGACTAGTGCACTTGCTAATTGGACAACAAGTTTTTGGCGCCGTTGCCGGGGAATTGATGTTCAACATTGATGAACACCATCAGTTGTTGAGATTGAGTCTTTTAATTTTCAGCATTTTTAATTTTTGTTGTATGAATCTTGGTGCTCTTGTAATTCTGGTGTATGCAAGGTACTTTTGATCAAAAATCTTTGTTGTTTGATCCAGAATTAGAAAGGACACTTAGAAGGAGAAGTAGGGCAGCCAGAAGAAGGCAGCAATTGTTAGACAGTGGTGAAACAAGTGCTACAGTACAGGCAGAAAATATGGCAAAAAATCATGTGCAACAACCACAAAGGACATTGGGGGATTACATGACTCCTACTCTCATTCCACCTATTGGAAGTGTGGTTAGACCTACTGTGGAGCCAAATAATTTTGAACTGAAACCTGCATTGGTGCAGTTGGTGCAAAAGGAGCAGTTTGCTGGAACAAGTGCAGAAGATCCATATCTGCATATTGAAAATTTCTTGTTGTTGAGTAATACTGTGAAGATTAATGGTGTGACAAGAGATGCTATTCTGTTGAGGTTATTCACTCATTCACTGAAGGATGATGCCAGAAGGTGGTTGCAGTCATTGCCACAAGGAAGCATTACTACTTGGGATGATTTGCAAACCAAGTTTCTGGCCAAATTTTTCTCAGCATCTAAGAGAGCAAAGTTGAAGGATGAGATTACAAGCTTTAAGCAAAAAGAGTCAGAATCTATTTATGAGGCCTGGGAAAGGTTCAACACACTGTTGATGAAATGTCCTCAACATGGAATAGAAGTGTGGAATCAAGCAGCAATCTTCCTGCAGGGAATGACTACCAACACTAGGACATTGGTGAATGCCACTGCTGGTGGGTCATTGACAACCAAAACTCATGAGGAGGCACTTGATATTTTTGAATCTTTGGCATCTCAAGAATTTGACAATGCTCCAGTGGCTGAGAGGAGAACAGGAATCATTAAGTTGGATGGGTATGATGCCTTGTTAGCCAAGAATGACCAACTGATGCAGACTCAGAAAGAGCAACAGCAGCAATTGGATGCTCTCACTAAGCAACTATCCAATCAAAAGGTTGCTTCAGTGGACACCAATTCTATGTGTGCAATCTGTGGAAAAAGTCATGTAACAGATGATTGTGATTATGGGGGATCAACAGAACAAGCTGAAGTCAGTGGAGTGTGGTATGATCAGAGGAACCCTAACACTCAGGGGCGAAATTTATATGTGCCGCCATGGAAGAATATAAATCAACACCCTGGGTTCAGTTACAGTTCCAACCATCAGTTAAATCCCCCTCCTCCACCACACACAAAACAATTAGGAGATTCTTCAGCATGGGAGAAAGCCTTTGCCCAGTTGTCCAAGACTACTCAAGATTTTATTCAAGGATCCAATTCTTTCAGGGAAGAAACATTTGCATTCATGCAAGAGACTAAAACTTCATTCAGGAATCAAGAAGCATCCATTAGGAATCTGGAGACACAGATTGGTCAGATTTCAAGACAGATATCTGAAAGATCACAGGGCAAGTTTCCTGGTGATACCATGGTGAATCCAAAGGAGCATTGCAAAGCTATTACCACAAGAAGTGGGCTTGTGCTTCAGCCTGTTCAAAAGAAGGTGGAGGACAAGAAGGATGAAGAAGAAGTCATTATAGAGGATGTAGTAGAAGAGGATGAACAAGAAATAGTGAAGGAAGATAAGGAGAAAAATAAGGCAGTAGTTAAAAATAATTCTTCACCCAAGAAGATGATGAAGTGGGAGAAAAAGAAAATGGATGATAAACAAGATCAGCCCATTAACTTGTCTCCCTATGCCAAGATTCCTTATCCCCAAAGGTTGAAGCAAGAAATCCAGAAACAACATTATGCAAGATTTCTGGATATTTTTAAGAAGTTACATATTAACATTCCATTTGCTGAAGCCTTGGAGAACATGCCTCACTATGCAAAGTTCATGAAAGATATTTTGTCAAAGAAGAGGAAATTGAAGGATGGTGAGACAGTAGCTTTAACAGAAGAATGTAGTGCCCTTATCCAGAAGAAACTTCCACCAAAAATGAAAGATCGAGGAAGTTTTAGCATCCCTATTGCTATTGGAGATATGGAAGTAGGGAAGGCACTTTGTGATTTGGGGGCTAGCATAAATCTGATGCCATTGACTGTATGTAGAGCCTTGGGAATCAATACACTGAAGGAGACCAACCTTATTCTACACCTTGCAGATAGGTCTATCAAGATACCAGAAGGTGTGGTTGAAGATGTGTTGGTTAAGGTTGATAAGTTCATATTTCTAGTGGACTTTGTGATTTTAGATATGGAAGCAGAAGATACAGAAAGCCCTCTACTTCTAGGGAGGCCATTCTTAGCAACTGTTAGATCCTTGATTGATGTTGAACAAGGGAAGCTTATGCTAAGGGTGAATGAAGAGACAGTAACCATTGATGTGTTTGAAGCA
>JAVKPL010004281.1:0-21798 GCA_032173675.1 Gastrolobium villosum
AAAATTTGTGTATTAGAAGAACTTGCTAGAACCATGTTAAATGAAAATGATCTTCCAAAATATTTTTGGGCGGAAGCCGTTGGCACCGCGTGTTATGTTATGAACTGTGCTTTAATTAGACCTATTTTAAAGAAAACTCCATATGAACTTTACAGAGGAAGAAAACCCAACATTTCATATTTTCATGTCTTTGGTTGCAAATGTTTTGTTTTAAATAATGGAAAAGAAAACCTTGGCAAATTTGACTCTAAAGCCGATGAAGGCATATTTCTAGGATTTTCACTTACAAGTAGAGCTTACATAATCTATAAGAAAAGAACGATGGTCATTGAAAAGTCTATTCATTTTGTATTTAATGAGACTAACAATGCCTTGCCTAGAAAGGAAATTTGTGATGATGATGTTATAGAAAGCATGGAAAACATAAACTTGAACGACAAAGAGGAAGATGAAAGGCAAAAAGAAAAGGAAGCAAACAATGAAGAAACACCTAGTCAACAAACCAATGATGGAAACAATCTACCACAAGATTGGAGAGTAGCTAGAGGACACCCCATTGATGCGGTAATTGGTGATATATCCAAAGGGGTAACTACTAGAAACTCAATTAGAAATATTTGTAATCACTTAGCTTTTGCTTCTCAAATTGAACCTAAGACCATAAATGAAGCAATTATCGATGAACATTGGTTCTTGGCAATGCAAGAAGAACTAAATCAATTTGAAAGAAATCAAGTTTGGGAACTTGTGCCAAAACCAAATGATTATCCAATAATTGGAACCAAATGAGTCTTTAGGAACAAGCTTGATGAAAATGACATAATAACTAGAAACAAAGCTAGACTTGTTGCTAAAGGATATAATCAAGAGGAAGATATTGATTATGATGAAACTTATGCTCCCGTTGCTAGATTAGAGGCTATTAGATTGGTACTTGCATTTGCATGCATAATGGATTTTAAACTCTTTCAAATGGATGTTGAAAGTGCCTTTTTAAATGGATATATTCAAGAAGAAGTATATGTTGATCAACCTCCCGGTTTTGAAGATCATGATTTACCTAACCATGTCTTTAAACTTAAAAAGGCCTTATATGGTTTAAAGCAAGCTCCAAGAGCATGGTATGAAAGATTAAGCAAATTTCTTTTAAAAAAAGGTTTTTCAAGAGAAAAAGTGGACACAACTCTCTTTATAAAGAAGAAAGATGATCATATATTATTTGCACAAATTTATGTTGATGATATTATCTTTGGTGCTACTAACGTTAATCTTTGTGAAGAGTTTGCTAATCTCATGCAAAGCGAATTTGAGATGTCTATGATGGGAGAGCTAAACTTCTTTCTCGGTCTCCAAATAAAGCAACAAAAGGATGGGATATTCATCAATCAAGCTAAATATTGCAAGGAGTTACTCAAGAAATTTGAAATGGACAACTCCAAGGCCATTGATACCCCTATGGGTACATCTTGTTCTTTAGACAAGGATGAAGGAGGTAAATCCATAGAAATTACTAAATATCGAGGTATGATCGGCTCACTTCTTTATTTAATTGCAAGTAGGCCCGATATTATGTTTAGTGTGTGCATGTGTGCTAAATTTCAAGCTAATCCTAAAGAATCACACTTAAGTGCTGTAAAAAGAATCACGAGATATCTTGTAGGCACTTCACAAATGGGATTGTGGTACCCTAAAGGTGCATCATGTGAACTAGTTGGGTATTCCGATTCCGACTTTGCGGGTTGCAAATTGGATAGGAGAAGCACTAGTGGCACTTGCCACTTTCTTGGTTGCTCACTAGTTTCTTGGCATAGCAAGAAACAAAATAGTGTAATATTGTCCACGGCCGAAGCGGAATATGTGGCGGCCGGTAGTTGTTGTGCACAAATCGTATGGATGAAACAACAACTAAAGGACTTTGGGGTTGAACTTGATCACATCCCCATTAGATGTGATAACACTAGTGCCATCAATCTCACCAAGAATCCCATAATGCACTCAAAGACTAAACATATTGATATTAGGCATCATTTTATATGAGATCATGTGCAAAATGGTGATTGTATTTTGGAATTTGTGGAATCCTAAAAACAATTGGGCGACATTTTTACCAAACCGCTCCCAAAAGAAGTGTTTTATAATTTGAGAAGAGAAATTGTCTTACTTGATCCATCATATTTATAGTCATGCGTAGGTAGTTTCTTAGCTTACAAAACATACCTTGATTTGGGTTGCATTGATATTTTTTTTTCATAACTCGTAGCCAAATCTAGTTGTTATGCATGCTTCTTGACTTCTTGCTATGAAATGTATGCCATATGACATGTGTGATTGAATTAAAAGTGCCTTTTCTGGTATTTTCGTATCTGTCTAGAAATATCCGGATATCAATATCCGGATACCATATCCGCATATCCATATCCGGATACGATATCCGAATATTGGATATCTGGATATTGTGAATCAAATATCCGGATATTTGTCGCGCTGAAGGCTTTTTAAACTAGGTGACCGTTCATTCTTCTTTTTATTTTTTTTCCAGCGCTCGTCCCTCTCCTGCTCTCTTCCCTACTCTTCCCTCTCTGCCCTAAACCACCATAAGACCACTGTGACTCTCCCTCCACTTCATCCTCTCTCCACACACCGTGCCCTATCATTCTCTCATACCCATCTTTGTCATCTCCAATCTGTCGCGGGTTATTCTTCAAAGCACAATCCAGCCTCTCTTCCTCGGTGAGTCTCTCTTCTCCGTTTATCCACATTACAGTGGGTTGTAGCATTAGAAACCGAACATTCCTTTTTTTCGCAACCGAGACTGCCTTTTTTTTGGAACAGAGAGCTACACCTTTTTTTATTAGTTAATTTCTTGGACTAAAATTCCTTTTCCGTACCAGCTTCTCTTTGCTTGCATCCATGGCTGATGATGGTGCACGCGAACGCCGCTCCAAGAGGAGGGCTGACACCGCTGCCTCTTCCCATACCGCTGCCACTTCCCCTATTGCTGCCCCTCTTGACCGTTCTGGCTTCGGTCGCCTCTTCAATGGAAATGCCGATGAGATACGCACATTCGTCGAGCTGTTTTCCACTCGTCCTATCTTGGAGCCGAAATAGTTGGACATTGAGTTCTTTGCTGCCTAGGGGTTTGACATTTGCCAGATTCTTGACGCTATCAACCTGCATCAGTTTGCTACTCTTCAGTGTTCGTACTCTGAGGTGCTTGTTAGAGCATTATACAAGAACCTTGAGTACTCTCATGGCATTCTTCGCTCTCGTGTAAAGGGAGTCGACATCGCTGTCACCGCTAATGATTTGGAGGAGCTTATTGGTTACACATTTCAGGATGATGATGTAGTGACTGCTGATGACCAGCTCACTTTTGATGGGATTCATTTCTCAGACTTTCAGTCCTACGACCGTGCGGCTTTTGTGACCTCCATCCTTCGTCCTCGGACTGCACGGACCAACTTGGTCCGACTCTCAGCCAAGAAGCTGAGTATCTCCGCTCGCATCCTGCTATATGTGATATCTCACATCATTCTCCCTAGGCATTCAAATCATGCCATTGTTCAGGAGAATGATTTCTTCAATATGTGGGCCATTCGCAATCAGCTCCCCATTGACTGGCGCCACACTTTCTGTTGTCAGATACGAGATGCATCATATAGTTCCACTTCTCGTCTGCTATACCCTATGCACATTCAGCGTATTATGGAGCTTAAGGGTGTGCCCATGGATGGCGAAGTAAAGAAGAAGCTCATGGCCAGTCACACCTACTTTGGAGAAAAGCCGCTGATAAAGACGAACATCATCCGCTTAAATGGTCAGTCGCAACGGGATGACGAGGCCTCGTACGGTCATGCTTCAATTGATGCTATGGATGAGCATTTACAGACTCCGCAGGCTGCTGATAGGCCAGCAGATCCCTCTGCTGCTGCGGCTCCACTTCCTCCGCTGCCTCCTCCTCTCTCCACTCGAGGCTACACTTCTCATGACGTCATGCTCTATCTTCAGCAGCTTCGACATGATGTCTCCACTCGTCTCACTCGCATTGAGACCTCACTTTGCCTTGATTCTCCTACCAGTGGTGCAGGTGGCTCTCATGCTGATCATGATGGGGGAGATGAGGATGTTGAGGCCACTGCTACCGACGACAGCACTTCCAGTGATGAGCTCATTCCTTCCGCTTCTAGCTCCGACGAAGATTCTTAGTCTAGGATTGCTTGTTGCTCTTTATTATTAGCTAGACTATGACCTTTTTGGAAGCTTGTACTTCTTTTTGTTAACATTATGTTTCAGTACTAAGCGTATCTATTTGATGTATGTACCGCATTTTGCTTAATGATATGCGTCACATTTTCCTTGAGAATTGATCACACTATTTCATTGCTTGCATGCCTATTTACGATATCTTCTTTATTAGATTACTTGTTTCCTTTTGATGTTGCCAAAGGGGGAGAAATATGTGCTAAATTGCGAAATATTCAATTAATCAAAGTTGAAAGGTAAATAGGGGGAGATATTGAAAATTAATCATTGAAATAAACCATACCATGATCTAAGGGGGGGTATCGTATTTCAATTGAATAAATTTATGCAATACTAACTCTCTTTCTCAATTTAAAATTTTCATCATCAAAAAGGGGGAGATTGATGAATCAAAGTGATGATGTGGATACAACGTACACTTGATGATTCCACTCAACATAGTTTTGATGATAACAAAGAGGAATGTTCAAAGACGAAGCAATATCCAAAAGAAACTCAAGCAAATGTGAAAGCATGCACCAAGTCTCAAGCATCAATCCAAGTCAAAAATCTCAAATGGTATATTTATTTAGGACTTAAGAAAAATGTGTAAAGATGTATAGATACAAAGCATTGCATGAGTTCAAGGTCATTCATCACTCATATATTTCAAAAGCATGCACCCTTGAAAGAAAAGTCAAAACAAATGGTTATATATGTACAATATTGATTTGGAAGAGGTACCTACATGATACAAACTTTTCTAGATAATTTCTATAACCAATAACATGCATTACAAGTCATAGAAACCATTTAAAATGAGAAGAAACTCAGAATTCGTACAAAAAGGGTGCTGCCATGAAATATCCGGATATTGCACTTAGAATATCCGGATATCAATATCTGGATACCATATCCGGATATCAATATCTGGATATGAGCCCGATGAATATCCGGATATGTACGGATTACAACGGATATAAACGGCTAGAAACGGCTCGTTTTCATAGGAGGTGTCAATATAAATACCCACATCAGTCATGATGAACAGTGCACAACCGTAGATCATTTATTGAAGCTTTATTACTCTTGCTAGCCTATTATTGCTCATTAATTACTTACTTTGATTATTGCATACACTTGAGCTCATCTTTCCTTTGAAGCTATATATCTCTTAGTTCTTCAATTTGTGCAATCTGTACTTTGAGAGTACTTAGCCACTTTTAAACACTTTCATCTTGCTTCTTGATTTGAGAGGGGAGTGAACCCTATACTTGAAAGGTCACCAAATTTCTAAGTAAATTTAGAGTGAAAAATTGTAAGGCATCAAGAGCCCGAAGTCTTGAAAGATTGTAGAGGTTTGTCAAGCACCCTCAAGCTTAATAGTTAGTGAAAAGAATTGACCGAGCGGCTTCAGTCTGGACGTAGGTAACGGTGGTGGTGACCGAACCAGGATACATCTAGTTTGCAATTTCTCTAACCTTTATCTCTTTACTTATGTATTGAAATTGCATTTTTAGATTGTCATTATCTATTCACTTGCTTATTTTATTGATCTCTACACTTGCTTTTTCACTTAGCTTTGTCCTTATTAAATCACTTTATTGTAGAAATAATCTTTAAAATATCAAATGAGGCACCTTGCGAAAAGATTTTGTAAAACTCAATTCACCCCCTCTCTTGAGTATTAAAGCCACTTTTCCAACATTAACATCATTTCAATCCTTATTTACCCAACATTATAATTTAGCACCATTTTCCCCCGAAATTACCTATCAAGGTCGGGGGATACATGCAAGGATCCCAAGGGATTTTTCACCAAATCTCACATCTCTAGGTCATTATCAATGCTCCATAATTAAGTTCATAACTATATACACGATCCATTTAAGTTAATCAAAGTTTTACACAATTTTCCCCAAAATTCAAGCCTAGGCAGTGGGCATGAAAGCATGGGATCCAAGAGTTTCTCAACCAATTGACATGCATTAAACACTTCTACCACCTTTCTATTAATGATTCAAATCATCCACAATCCTATCACATTGTAAGAACCTGCATCGTTAAATTAGGAACTAAAATAATTTAATTATGTGTTTAGAAAATAATTCCATAATTGACTTGGGATAAATATAGAAATATTAGAATAATTATCGAGAAGGTCAAATAACGCTTAAATCACTTTTCTGATGAAAAGTGTAGATATCGGTTCTGCTTCACGGTATAAATGTGTACCAGTGAAGTATTCCGAAAAATTATAATGAAATTATAAATATTCCTAGAAAAATATCTAGGTTTAGGATATCAAGTTTGGCGTAAGAATAATGAGCGTTGCCAGAACTAATACCGACTACGTATAAAATGTGTATCGAAAAAGTGCTTCAAAAATTATAACAAAAATATGATAATTCCTAGAAAAATAGGTAGGTTAATAATATGAAATTTGGTAGAGAAATAATGAATGGAAGTAATAGAACTAATACCGAATATTCTAAGTGTAATAAGTGGCACTACTCTAAAAACCCTAACTTTCTTTTAAAAACACACTCTTCCTCATTTCTTATTAACCCAAGTCAGCCACCAACCCCCCTCATGGCAGAAAATTCCTCTCCTCTCTAGGGTTCTTCATTTTTTCAAGAACCAAGCATGAACATCCATCAATATTTAATATTTCATCACTACACTATAGATACGACTTAGATTCTTGAGTTCTTGAGAGTAAAACATCATCTTGAGTGATTTTCGTTTCATAAAAAGTAGTTTAAAATAATAATAATAAAAAATAAATATATATTAAAAAAAAACAGAGATTTTTCATTGAGGATTTTCGTTTCTGTTGAGTAAATTTATTTTCTCTATACAAAACCACTACATAAAGAGAAATACAATTATGCAAATGAAAAGAGAGCAAAAAGGTGGTAAGCTAATTAAGATCACTTCATTTGACTCTTACTCTACGTGTTTAATGATTTAATGTTTCATTGAGGATTACTTTTCAAATTGAAAGAATAAATTGTGTTGGACAAATAAATAAATAAAAAATCAAAACACGTATGAACCAATAGTAATTAATACACCGAAGGTCGGTATAAAAAAATGTTAAAGTGAGAGGAATTTTTCATTGGGATACATATGAGGCCATGAGATTTTGTTAAAATTGATAGAGGAATAACAATAGAAATAAAAAAGATTTGTTAAAATTGATAAAGGAATCTTTCCGTTGTTGAAGGCATGAATCATATTGTTCTTCTTGTGTGGAGCTTCAAAGGTGAAAAAGCTCGACCTTTCCTTTGTTCTTCATGTTAGAAAGTATGATTTAGGTTAAAGATTGAGTCTTGAAGTTGTTTTGTGTTTAAAAGGTGTTGGTGTGTTAATTAAATAACTAAACAAGTTGGGAGATCATTGGAGGTCAATTACACCTTAAAAACTCAGTTTTCTGCATTCTTTCGAAGAAGTATTCAAATACTTTTCGAGCAGTATTCGAATACTTTTCTGAAAAAATGCAGTAATCGAATACTTCGTGAGACATCAACGACCTAGTTTAGTAAAATCGCAATATCTCGAGTTATAGAGCTCCAAATTGAGTGAGGTTTAGACCTATGTGATGCTAACACATAGGGTTACAAACTTGTAAATTTTCAGATCCATTGGATATGTGGATTGATCGCAGTTTATGTCTGAAGTCGCGACCCTATTGCGGGAAATTCAATTTGTTGTAGGAACTTTACGAAAATCATAACTGGAGTCATACAACTTCGATTGAGATATAAAATATGTTGTTGGAAAGCTTTAGATGTCTAATGTGACATACTAAAATATTAGAATATTTGGTAAATATTTTCAATTGCATTTTTAAAAATGGTAAAGACAGTTTGTGCTTAGGGGCTTTGGGAGAAACCTGCAATACTCTAAACGAAAAAGAAATCATATTATTATATATGTTATGTTATGTTATTAGTACTGTATATGCTGTTAAGCTGGATTAAGGAATTATATCTGTTTATATTATGAGTATTGGATATACTATTGAGCTGGATTATGTTTTAGTGCATTTTCCATATGTATATGTATGTGGGGTATTCACACAGATGGTAACTCCTGAGCATGTTAGGCCACATGCAAGATGGTAAACCCTTGTGTGAAGTACATGGTGGACTCCTTGTACTGTGGGTTGCAGACGTACGTAATCCATACCTTTTATTCTCTGGCCAATAGGATGCATATACACATGACATGGACATATGCGACATTGCACACTCATTTGATACATTGCATGGCATGCTCATTTTATATACTTAATTGTTTTTTGCTATAAATGGCCCGGTATAACCATTCCCATTATCTTGTTATTAATCTGCTTCTTTACATAATGCCTGCACTATTTTAGAACTTATATTATCTGTAAGTGAACTTGGGTTGGAGGATTCCTTGAGGACCCCTTGTCTTACTCAGATTTCTATTAAAAATCTCACCCCTTTTTGGGGCACATTTTCAGGAGATGACGTTCGTGAGACAGACACTGATAGAGGCAAGAGGCCAGTATAGAGATTTCATTATTGGTATAAGTCATGCATATTATGATTATTCATTCTTCCATGATGAGACTTTATTATGACTAGACTTGATGGATTTTAGACAAGTTTGGCTTTAGAATCACTCAATTTAATTGCCTACAACTCAAGTTATGGTTGTTTGAGGTTTTCAAGCTCTTCCTTCAAAAATTTGGAGAACAAAAGGATGCACCATCAAATTTGGAGAGAGAAAAGGGTTTAAAAATCTGATTTCTCACTTATGCCATAAGTCACTTAAGTGAGGTGAGTCCCACATGTATAATTTCTCACTTAAGCCTACTCATTTACCACACTAATCTCCAATTAACTCATGAATCAATCATTTAATCAAAATTTTAACATTTACCAAATCCCATTAAATTTAGTTTGACATATGCATCTCAATTTTCCTTGTAATTTGATGAAATTATGATTTTACCCCTAGTTGTGCACTATAGGCACGTTTCCCTAAAACCATCAAAATTCTCTGAATATTTTCACTAATCATCTTTCTTGATTCTAAATATGTCTTTCAACATATATCTAATCCTAGAGCAGTAATCTCATTTCTGAATTACCCAGCAGAATTGCATCACAATATTTTATCTGATAAAAATCATTATTCATCAATTTTTCAGAAATTTGCTTATCCACTCCAAATTTCATCCCGAATACAAATCCATCACTATTTTTACCAAATAATGCCTAATTTTATCATTTCACGTATTAGGGTTATGCATTTGTTAAATTATCATTTTATCCTTCGTGTGTATTTTGACCTAAAACTCAAGATTTTCACTAAATACCCCTCTAAACCCATAATTCTATTATTAAAATATATTTCAAATAAGTGAGGTGTTAAAACATGCAATGCATGTCCTCTCAATTATGGCCAAAGAAAGTGACGACAACTTCTTTCTTAAAGGAATAGTTTTGATCCATTGCCTATCAATAATAGCAAGGACTATATCCATCTTCTCAATATCCTCGCACTAGATTTTTTTTATTAGGGTTGTTTTTTATACTTTACATATATTTTAGAATTTTGTTGAGTAAGGGATTATTAACATTTTATATAACTCGTGTTGCACGGCTACACAAACTCAATCATTATGAATAGTATATCAAATTCTATTAAATGACCTGTTTGGCACAGTTTTTTTAAGCAAAAAACTACTTTTAGACTAAAGTTAAAAAAATAAAAATAAAGCTAATTGTTGCTTATATAACGTTGTTCTGACGGTTTTGAAGGAGAAAAAATGACATAATTTGTTATTCACAAGGATTATTAAGGTAAAGAGTAAAATTGATAAATTACAAATTTAGAATAAAAGTGAAATTGGAAAATAATAATTAGAACTCTAATATATATCTTAAAAAAAGCTTTTCTTTGAACTTTTAGGTTCTTGTTTTTTGTTCTTATAACAAAAGTTTTTTTTTGTATAATAAGAGTTTTTGTAAAAATATATTTGATTAAACTTTTGTTCATAAAGAAAAGAGAAGCTAAAAACAAAACTTCCCAAATAGACAAAAGTAAAAAAAAAATATTGACCGATTATAAAAATATTAATTTATGTTGATATTTAATTATTAAACAAAGAAAAAATGTAGGCAACTTTCACTTTTTTTCCCCTAAACAGTTATTATGCCGTCTCACTTAAACATTTATTCTGGTTATATATTAATAAATTTAAATTGTTAACAATAGCTAATAATAATAATATTGGAAATGGAAGAATACTTATAATTCACAAGTAAAATTGATTTTTTTCTAAATTTAAAGCAATAAAAGGAATTTTTAAAAAATTAAAGAGATGTGTTGAAAATAAGTCATAATGTCCTAAGATTAAACACCTATTATTTTTAGTTGTATTGTTTTGACAAAAAAAATCTACTATAATCGTTCATAAACATAATCAATAATACACGTACACAAAAAAAAATTGTGTGTGCTGGGATAAAACATCCCAAGTTTAAGATAATTCACGTGATAAAACGGATCAATAATTACTAAAATCATTCAATTAAAGAGTACTTTTGTGTCTTTACCAAAAAAAAACGAGTACTTTTTTTCTTTTTATGTAATTTCATATGATATATTCAATCAACATTTATAAAATCATTCAAATAATAATTAATGTTATGTTTTTGAAATACTTTTAGAAATATAAACAGTTAACAAAAACCATTATATTCTTTTATACTGTTTCACAATGCTAGATGTTTTATAAAAACATAAGCTCAGCTTATTTTTATTTATGTTATCTTTTCTCTTAAATAAATAAATATTTAAATAATAGAACAAATGTTTATAAAAAAAATAGAAAAAATAATAATAGAATTTGAAAGAAAAGCTGGAATTTGGTAATAATCCATGTTATTTAGTCTCAAGTTGAGTGCACTAAATTTATTCAAGTACTTCTAAGTATTGTTACTCTGAAAGGAATCATACAAATATAGTCAAAAGATATTACACTCTATGCTAAATAAATAATCTAAGACAAAAAAGCCAATAGCTTTGACAGATTTTCCATGAGTGACTAAATTCAGGTGTGAAAATTACTTTATCAAATAACACAAGACACATCAAAAAGCTACATGCACGACACGTGATTTTTGAGGAAATTTGCCTGTCGGACACTGACATGTTCCGACACGTTTCGACGCGCGTCCGACACGCAGTCAACTTTTTGGGACACGTTGATTATTAAGACACGCGAATTTGACCGAATCCAACACGCGGTCAACGATGTGGTCACGTTTTGATATTTATATTGTAAAAAAGAAATAAAATTACATAAGGACGAGTTCAGATGCTGGTTTATTGAAGCTGTTCTTCTCTTCGTCGTCGGCTGCTGGTCTTCTCTTCGTCGTCGGGTTCGAGTTCGAACGCTGCGTTTCAATGCACTTCTGCTTCTTCAGGTTGAAGATGGAGAAAAAATGAAAGGGAAATGGAGAGAGAGAGAGAGAGAGAGAGAGAGAGAGAGAGAGAGAGAAGGGTACCAAGGAAGATGAGGAAATGGTTTATTAAATGACAACACACTTTTGCAAATAATTAAAACACTGATTATTAAAATGTAGTATCACCCGTTTTATTCAAAAATCAAGCTTCCCTTATTATAGATGCTGGGTCGATAGAATATTGAGACTCTAAAATTGAAACGCGTAAAAAAATACTGAAAAAGGGAATGCTACAAATTTCTTCAATAATTCAAGCCTATTAATAGGCAACACAAAATTGAAAGTACCAATGAAGAGACTCATTACAAAGCTAATCAAGAGTCTCATAACACCATCATAATACCACTAATTAACTACTCATAACATCAGTCATTATACCCTTAATAAATATAACAATTTAACTTCATAACTCACATAAGAAAACCAAGAGAACTCTGTCTCTTCAATATTCTAACTGACACAAGAAACTAAAGAGACTTCAACATTCCCTCCCTTAAACTGATGTTTGCTAAAAGTCAGTTTAAAGTATACAGACACCTAATAATCTTCTTAACTTCACAAATGACTCCCTTGAGTGCTTTAGTGAATATATCAACAATCTGATCTTCACTTCTCTAGTAGATTAAATCAATAGCTCCATCATTACAAAAATCTCTTAAAAAACAAAACCTCACATCAATATGCTTGATTCTTCCATGTAGCACAGGATTCTTGGATAATCTAATTGTTGAATTATTATCACACATAATTTGAATAGCTTTGAATCGCTTGAATTGAAGCTCCTCAAGAATTCTCCTTAGCCAAATGGCTTGGCATGCACAAGCTGTAGCAACAACAAACTCAGCTTCTGTGCTTGACAAAGTTACAATTTGTTGCTTCTTTGAAGCCCAAGAAATAGCACCTATACCAATAATAAAAACATAACCTGATGTGCTCTTCCTGTCATCTTGATCTCCAGCATAATCACTGTCAGTAAATTCGATTAAATCAGATTTTACACCCTTCTTATAAAATATCCTGAAATTTCTTGTTCCTTGCAAGTAGCAAAGGATTCTCTCTCTTTTTTTGTATAAAAAGGAAACTTAAAACAAAGAAAAACTATAGCTCAGCCACCAATCTAGGCCAAGCAACTCCCCTGTAATCTCTACTGAGCAAATCTCTGCAGACAGAAGGGGGAGATTCAAAATAACAAATATCCCACCCCAACCCAATAGCCAACCCCGCAAAGAAATCTGCTACATAGTTACCCTCCCTGTACACATGAGTCAACTTCACATGCCAATCAAAATTCAGCATCTGTTTAATTCGTTTAACCAGACAAGCCAGGGGGTGACTAGGAAGACAACCATCCTTCACAAGCTGGATAGCAACACTGGAATCACCTTCAAGGATTACCTTTCTAAAACCCTTCTCCCAAGTACTTTGAGACACAAAAAAAGACCCCATACTTCTGCTTTCACAGAACTTCCCCTCCCCAGATTCTTTGCAAACCCCAAAATCCAACTGCCAGTGTCATCTCTTAGCACACCACCACACCCACTTTGACCAGTCTGCCTCCTTGCTGAACCATCGGTATTCACCTTTATCCACCCAGTATCAGGAGGCATCCATCGAACCAAAATCTCAGCTTTAGGCTTCTTCAAAATGCCTGCGGTCCTGTATAATGTCGTGGCCTCCATAAAACTATAGAAATAAGTATTAATCTTTCTAGGCATTTCCTCCACACTCGAAACCTGATTCTGGAAGACAAACTGGTTTCTCTCCTTCCATAGAGACCAACAAATGATGCCAAATAAAATGCATCCATTGTCACCCCCTATGGAGCAGTTTTTGGATGACAGATTTGATTACATCCAATCCACTAAGGACTGATTCACAAAATTATCCCACTTCTCCTGCCCAATGAAGGCTCTCCAAATAGCCTGGGCCTAACCACAGTCCCTTAGAACATGTAAGCAACTCTCGGAATGAAGACAACACCTGGGGCAAAAATCACATTATGTCATATGTCTGTGTTTTCTACGAAGGTCAGTGAGCAAATTCTCACCAATAGCAAGCCATAAAAAAGTCTTAATCCTTGGGGGGGGGGGCCACTCCCAAATAGAGCCCCACTGAATATCATTCAGAATTGGGTCCACTGTGTCCAGGCTGCCAAAGGCTGACTTGATGGAGAATCACCCATCATGTGATAAATCCCAAATGACCCTATCCTCTCCATTTAAAGGACTAGGAGGGCATATACCCGCAACACAGCTTCTGGCTTCCTCTGAAATAAAAGCTCCAAACCTCTGCCAGTTCTATTCCCCATCCTCCTTCACCATATCCAAAACTTCATCCTCCAACAGGTCACATGGTATATCCTAAGCTAAGAGATCTTTCAGAGCTCTAATGGTTGTCCATTTATTATTCCAGAAGGATGTTCCCTTGCCATTGCCCAACATTATTCTAGAATCATCAAAAATTTGAGGACAAACTCGGGTAATCCCCTGCCACAAATTAGAAGAACCTGGCCTTTTCTCAATGTTAGGGAGTAGTCTATCCTCCACCCTATATTTGCTTCGCAACACTCTGGCCCACAGATCTTCCTTGTTAGTAAGCAAACCATGTGCAGCCTTCATAATACAAGCCCTATTAGTTTATCTCAGGCTTCTAATACCCAAACCACCCTCATTTTTGGATTTGCAAATCCTGTTCTAGGGAAAAGCATGGACCTTCTTTGCCTCTAGACTTGAACCCCAAACAAAGCCCCTCATCTTTTGTTCAATGATATCATAAGTACCTATTGGAATCAGAGCAGTTTGCATGGAGTAAGTTGGCAATGATGATAGGACAGACTTGGTAAGGACTACCCTTCCTGCTAAGGACAAGGTTTTCTGCTTCCATGCATTAAGTCTATTACTTGTTTTATCTAACATATGCCTAAAGGTATTCCTATTTATTCTCTTATGCAAAAGAGGCATGCCTAAGTACTTCCCCAAGTCAGCAGTGGGAGAGAAATGCAGAACCTGACAGAGTTCCTCCCTTCTGGTATGATTTATATTTTTTGAAAAACAGACTCTAGTTTTATTTACACTCACCTTCTGGCCAAAAGCAGTGCAAAATTGGTCCAGAATGCCTTTAGCAAGCTCAGCCTGGTTGATTGAGGCTTCTATGAATAGAAGTAAATCATCCGCAAAAAACAAGTGAGAGATAGGAGGACCCCTTCTACCCAACTTCACTGGAACCCAAGATTTCTGATCAACAGCTGAGGAAATCAAATGACCTAACCTCTCAATGCAAAGAACAAACAGATATGGGGACAATGGATCTCCTTTCCTAATCTCCCTTGTAGGGTTAAAATCCTCAGTCTGGATCCCATTCCGAAGCAAATTCATTGTTGATGTGGAAACACAAGCCATTATTAGATTGACCAGAGAAATAGGCAAGCCAACTAACAAGAGAGTATCATGTAAGAAAGGCCAACTGATTCTATCATAAGCCTTTTCCAGGTCTACTTTGATTGTCAACCACCCTTTAGCACCCTTCTTAGACCTCATGGAATGAATTATCTCTTGTGCAATCATGATATTATCCGTAGCATGCATTCCTTTTATGAAGCTACATTGATTGGGGATAATCAGGTAATTTAGATGGTTCCTCAATCTCTCAGCAACTATTTTGGTTACTACCTTGTAAATCACATTGCAAAGAGAAATAGGCCTAAACTGGCTTAGAACATCAGGTCTTTCAATCTTAGGTATCAAACAGATCAAGGTCTGGTTAATTTCCTCCACCTTAGCTAGATTTTCAAAAATGTCCCTTATACACTTGACAGTAGAATCCCCAACCTTCTCCCATTGTGATTGAAAAAAGATGGCATGCAACCCATCCACACCCGGAGCTTTATATGGTTTCATGTTAAAGAAAGTATTTTTTGACTTCCACATAACCAGGAACAGCCCCCAAAGATCTCCAACTATGGTTGTTTACATTCGAAAACACTCCACCTAGCTTATCCCCAATCACTGAAACAGGTTCCTCCATATACAAATCTCTAAAAACTTCACAACCATACACTTCAAAATATTATGATCTTCCACCCAATCCCCCACCTCATCTTTAAGAGTCAACACCTTACTCCTCCTTAATCTAGCCACTATTGCAGAGTGAAGAAAATTAGTATTCTTGTCACCAAAAGCTAGCCATTTACACCTTGCCCGTTGAAACCAGGTAAGTTCCTCTTGCACAAGAATGGTATTCAATTCCTGCCACAATTCCTTATGCAGCCTCTCCATTCAGCTTCTAGGCCTTTCAACCTACCTTGCAGTTGCTTTTTCCTTTTGTGCATGGCTTTAAAGATATTGAGGTGCCAAAAAGAAGCTTCATGATTAAACTTGTCCTTGGCATCACTCCAAATCTCAAACCCATCATTAGTCATAGGCCACTAGAAATCTGAAAGGTTTGGGACCGCCCAGACTATTAACCTGAGCCTCATCCTTAAGAAGGACAAATGATCTGATCCATTGAAGAGCAAATGATGGGCAGATCTGTTTGGGTAATTTAGGATGAATTGTTAACAACAACCCTGTCAATCCTTTCCTGAAGCCTCCCCCTCTTCCAAGTGAATTTTGGACCAGCAAAACCCAAGTCTGAAAGGTTTCACTTAAACAAGAAGGCCTTTGCACACACCCCCAACACACTTCACTGCCACCTTGTTTCTCATTCATCCCCAAAATAACATTAAAATCTCCCATTACAGCCCAGTTAGTCCCAATAGTCGAACCAATACCTCTCAAGTTCTCCCAAAGGCTCCTCCTATCCATTCTTCTAGGGCTTCCATAGACAAAAGTAAAGAATTCCTCCTTTCCACTTGCTACCCAATTGACTTTCGAATGGACAAACTGGTGCTCATCCAAAAGAATTAACACATCAGAATCACATTTATTCCAGAGAAGCCATATACCTCCAGAAAAACCAGTAGCTTCTCTTCTAAAGTAACTATCAAAACCCAAATTACGAATTATTTTGTCAGCTCTACTACCACTAATTCTAGTTTCTAGCAAGGCCAAAATCTGAATGTGATTTTGAAACACCAAATCCTTTATAAGAGAGGAAAAACATTTTTTTCCTGCTCCCCGATAATTCCAAGAACATACTATCATCATAAAACAGAAATAAAACACAATCCAGTAACCACAACCAACCTAGGACACAGCCTCAACCAGGAGCTTGGTCTTCTGCATTTCACCCAGATTAGTGATATCATCTAAGATAATGGAGTCTTTACTGTTTGTAGACACCTGCTTCCCCCCAACAAGGATATCTGGTGGCTTATCTTTTAGTATATGTAGCTTTCCTACCACTAAACCTGCCTCCAACATGGACCCTGAATTTCTTCTACTACTGTTACTGCTGCCAGTAACCTTACTGCCACCATTCTTCATAATTAGAATGGCTTCTCTTGGACTTGAATTAACTGTCTACTGCTCCATAGCCCCCTGCACCTGACCTCCTGAAGCACCTTTCCTAACTCCCACTTTCGAATAAGAGTCCAGGATGCTTCTCTTTCCATTATTTTCAAAAAATTTCTTCCTATTCTGGTCGATTCCTTTGCTGTTAGAGCCATTCCCCTTGGAGGATTCTAACCCCTTGTGACCTAGTTCCCTAGGTTGACTCACCATACTTGGATTCTCCACCTCATTCACTTCCCCAAGCAAAGAGAATCTTGAGCCTGAAGCCAAGTTGCTGTTATCAAGACTCGCATTGTTTCCCCCTTGTTTCTCAGGTCCTGGGCTAGAAATCTTAGCTTTCTGCTGCGGGTTAGGCTTCCTAATCTTAGTATTCCTTTGGACAGTCATCCACTTCCCAAAGCCCACCTCCTACTGGCTTCTCTCAATGTCCTCCTTATTTTTTACCTTATTGCTACTATCCCCCTCCGAAGGATTCTTCCCCTCCATCGTGTCTTCCTCCATTGGTTTCCTCAAGTTCACTGGATTAGCCGTGCATTGATCTTTCCTATGGCCATACTGGCCACAACCGAAGCATATGAGGTGGAGGCCCTCATGTCCTATGAACAACTGCCTTTGCCCGATACGGAACTTAGAAAAAAGACTTTTACTGAGATCAACTTCAACACAAATTCGGGCAAACTTACCTCTATCTGTTATCTCTTCCTGCTGTCCCAGGCCACTGAAATGTAAGGAGCTTTCATCAATTCTCAGAGTTGTGCCAACCATATTTCCCATCCGCCACAAGTCTTTGTAAGTGTAAAACTCCCTAGGAACCCCAGGAATCCTTATCCACACCGCAAGCTTCTTCAGGCGATCATCATAGGGATCAGAATTTGGTCTCCATCGCTGCACAATCAGATAATGGTCCGGGATGATCCAGGGCCCCTGTTGTTGAACTAACAGGTAGTCATGTGATTTCTCGAACTCCACTAGGTAGTGATCATTCTCAAGGTCTAATACTCTATAATCTCCATCCAAATTCCACAGTTTGTGTAATATGTTCTATAGGAACTTTGCTCCCATACGCTTCCCCATCAGCTTCACGATCAAAGCCATATTTCACTTCTTGCACTGTTCTAACTTCTCAAGAATGTCAAATTGGTAATAGGGGTTAAGAGGATCATCCTCCTGCGTTTGTTCATACGCACGGATGGCTTCCTCTTCGTCCATCTCATCCCTTCTGCTCTGTGCAAGCCAATCGTCTTCCTCATCACCCTGTTGCTCATCCCAGACACCATTGATCCTAAGGAGCTGGTCCTTATATGACACTAGCCTCCTAGGTTCCCTGAAGAGCTCTCCAGCCTTCCCCGATACTTCAGTACCACCTGGGTTAAGCTCCATAGCCACTTCCACCTCCTCCGTAGCGCCCACTACCGGATCAGAGTCATGCATGATCAGATCCACCATGCCTTCGCCCTTTGCCTTCTTAAAATCCCTATCTCTAGGTCCATCCTTGTCCGGATCCGGGGTCTAGCCCCTTTCTCCATCATTGTCCCCTTCGAATCGAAAAAAAAATCAAAAACCTAGCAGAGCTCAAATTCTCATTTTCACGTGCCCACGCGCTCACCTCTTCAAGCCACAGTCAACTAGAGTGTGCACAGGATTACAATCCTTCATCTGAAACCTGTCTAGAATATTTTCCACATATTTATTTTGAGAAATAAAAATTCCATCACTTGATTGTGCTACACTTATGCCAAGAAAGTAATGCGTCATACCAAGATTAGTCATTTCAGACTCATTCATCATATACTTTTTAAATTCTTTAAACATAACATCACAATTTCCAGTGATATGAGATCATCTACATATAAGCAAACAATAAGCATTTTTCCTTCATCACCAATCTTAAAACAAAGTGTATGTTTGTAAGCATAAGCCACCTTCCTTCATCACCAATCGTGACGAAATCGATCGCCGGTTGAATGCTTTCCGCAAGCATAAGCCACCTTCTTTCGACGGATCTTATGATCCCATTGCTGCTGCCAGATGGTTACAGGCGTTAGACAAGATCTTCCGGATCATGCAGTGTACCGATCCGCAGAAGCTGATGTTCGCCACTTATATGCTGGAGGGCGAGGCCCATGAGTGGTGGACCAATATTTCTCACATGTACGAGATGCAGGGCCGTGTGATGACGTGGCCATTCTTCGAGGAGTGCTTTCTGGGTCAGTATTTTCCTTATGACTCTCAGGAGAGGAAGCAAGGAGAGTTTGACCGTTTGGTGCAGGGCTCGTTGTCTGTCGATGAGTACCTGGCCAAGTTTAATGAGTTGGTTAAGTTTGCTCATTTCCGCATGGCGAGACCGACTCCTGTTTTTCTTGCTGCTAAGTTCCGGAGGGGACTTAATGAGGAGATTGCTGGACATCTTGCTGGCTCTGCTTCGAGAGACTTCGGAGCTTTAGTACAGCAGTGCCGCGACATTGAGGACTACTGTCGTGCGTGTCAGGCCAAGAAGGCCAAGATTGAGGTGCCACAGAGTACTGGTGGTTCCGCTTCCTGGAGAGACAGGAAGCTTGGAAACAAGGGCAAGGGCAAACAGTTGGCGGCTAAGCAAGCGCCCAATCAATTCAAAAAGACTTTCACTCAGGGAAACACAGCGAGACCTCCTGCCCCCAGATGCTCGGGATGCGGGAAGTCACACTTTGGGCCGTGTTCTACCGGTCAGTTGATTTGTTTCCAGTGTGGCAAAGGCTATGACTCCAGAGATTGCCCGACGACGAGAGTTGCTGCAGTGCAGGCTGTGCCATTGCAGATGGTTCCTACTGGGGCACCAGCAGTGCCACCTACTACGGGGCGAGTTTACACACTTGATCGTCAGCAATCGGACAGAGCTCCGAACCTGGTCAGAGGTACTGTTACCATTGGTGGTTCAGCTGTTGATGTGCTGTTTGATTCCGGGGCAACGCACTCTTTTGTTGCTACCCCTATTGCTGTGGGGCTTGAGTTGCCCAGTGATGTGCTTTCTCCACTGATGCGGGTGACCACCGCCACCGGAGAAAAATGTTTGACCTCCACTGTTCATCGCGATGTAGCATTTCAGTGGGATGGCCGTGACTTCTCGGTAGATCTGATAGGATTGCCGATGGCCAACCTGGAGATTATTCTGGACATGGATTGGTTGTCCAGAAACTGTGCATTGATTGATTGCTGTGCCAAGATAGTGGTGATGTCTCCGGGTGGGTCCACAGCCAGTCTGACCGTCATTTCAGCCCTGCAGGCGAGGAGCTGCCTCCTAGCAGGGGGATTGCTATGTCATGTTGGGAGGTTTGGTGAGTGGGACACAGGAGGATTGTCATTGTGCATTCCTGTGGTGAGGCATTTTTAGGGTTTCCTCAGTCACTTGACTTTCACCGGAACGGAAGAAGTTCTCCATAGGTTTATTGCCTAGTGTGGGGCCTATATCGTTGGCTCCATACCGGATGTCGCCACCAGAGTTGGGGGGAGCTGAAGAAGGATATCTCTTTAGGAGTTTTAGCTGAAAAATTTTATTCGGCCGATGCTGCGGGATGTCTCCTTATTTTTGTGAAAGAAAAGATGGGACGAGACTTGGCTGAATTTGTGCACCGACTACAGACAGTTGAACAAGGTGACAATCAAGAAGAAGTATCCTTTGAGCCCATTGATGATTTGTCCTACTAGCTCTAGGGGTGCTTCTCTGTATATCTCAAATCGATCTCCGGCTGGTCACCATCAGATACGGGTAAAGCCGAAGCTATCCCAAATAAAGCTGCTCCCCGAGGTACGGGCATTATAAGTAAAGTACTTGGTGATTCCGTTTGGACTCACAAATGCACCCGCAGTGTTCATGTACTACATGAACAGGATCTTCCAGCCGTACCTGGATCAGTTTGTGATCGTCTTCATTGACGACATCTTAATTTACTCCAAGACGGAGTAGGAGCATGCTGAGCACTTGAAGATTGTTTTGCAAGTGTTGAAAGAGAAAAAGCTATATGCTAAGCCGTCAAAATGTGAGTTTTGGCTCAAGGCGGTGAAATTTTTGGGTCATGTGATTTCCGCTGATGGAGTTGCTGTTAATCCTAACAAGATTGAGGCCGTGATGGATTGGGAGAGGCCCAAGACGGTTACAGAAATGAGAAGCTTCTTGGGTTTGGTAGGGTATTACAGGAGGTTCATAGAGGGATTCTCCAAGATGGTGCTACCGATGACTGGCCTTACCCGAAGGTATTTCATTCGTGTGGAACACACGAGTGTGCAGCAGTGCTTCCAGGAGTTGAGGAGTAGTAACTGACTACTGCTCCTGTGTTAGTCCTTCCTGATCCTGCAGAACAGTTTGAGTTATATCTGATGCCTCTGGGAAGGGGCTAGGCTGTGTGTTGATGCAGAAACGGAAAGCTGTTGCCTATGCTTCTAGACAGTTGAAACCTCATGAGGAGAACTACCCGACTCACGACTTGGAGTTGGCAGCTATTGTTTTTGCTTTCAAGATTTGGAGGCATTACCTGTTTGGCATGAAGTTTGCTGTATTCAGTGATCACACGAGCCTGAAGTATAGCAATACGTAATTCTCTAACCAAATGCTAACATAACAC